>LOJH01021102.1:0-11075 GCA_001685095.1 Ellobius talpinus | reverse complement strand
TTCCTTCCTTCCTTCCTTCCTTCCTTCCTTCTTTCTTTCTTTCTTTCCTCCTTTCTTTCTTTTCAGGTTGCTTCCATCTGTACTGTCTGCAGTAATCACAGTGGTATTGTTGCTTAGGCAGTTTGGAGAGTCAGAAGAAGGCTATAATTAAAGAGTTCATTACCAAGATCACTTGGTTCCCTGATTACTGTGGCAAGGTGAAATATTTATCATCACCCAAAAGCTCCCGCACAGCCATTTTCCAAGTCACCCACTTTTTGCTCTTTCTTCATTCGAACCCCGATGAGCTTGTCAGCAAAATTAAAGGTATGTCATTCACATCGTGCCTGCATTGCAAAGGACTATAAACCTGCCAACCTCTTTGATGAAATAAAAGGGTTTTATTTATGATTCATGTAGGAATATGAGGTTATTTTTATTCCGTCAGTACACTAATAATCAGACGAGGGCTCAGGAAATGAGGAGTCCACTGACAGGGAAGACTCTGATAAAGGGGAACCCTCTAGGGTGTTTGCCCCTCTTTGTAATCTTTTTTCCTAGTGTGAGGTTATGAGCGTGGCAGAGTGTGAGCCAGCTATAAGGCTTGGCTGCAGGAACAAAGACCGTTGCAATCTGGCAGCACTTGGGATGCCATCCGATGAAGGGGGTGGGGGAGCAGTCCCTTCTACAGGAAGAAAAAAAAGAAAGAAAAAGAAAAGAAAAGTTTGTGCTCCGGCCTCAGGTTAGCAATTTGGAGTCTCCCAGTTTCCTGTGATGTCTCCAGTTCAAAAGATAGCCTATCCTCCAGTCTGCACTCCTACTGGGCATTCTAGCCAAAGTTAAATAAAATAATAATAATGTAAAAAGATAAGTAAAAGAAAAGAAAGCCAAGCCAGTTGGCCAGGTTCCTTCCACAATCATTAACCAATTGTTCCTATTGCCCAATGTCCTTGGTTAAGGTGATTTCACTTCAAGGCAAACAAATGTGGCTGAGTACATTTCAAAGGACACCCTTGCCTTGTTATTTCAAATGCTCCCATAATTTGGGCCTCCTTTCATCTTTGTTCCTGCTCTAGGAAGTACTTGGAAGTTATTTTAATTCAAGTTGGGGGTAAATTCTCCTTCTTGCCCATTACTCCCATTGAGATGACCTCAAGCAATTCTGAATAAAAGTCATCACAGCGTGGACTGGGCAGCATTAAGGCCGTGATTTGTTCAACAGTGACATCTTGGCAGAGAAACACAAAGCCAGACAATCTATTGAGGATGAAGGGCAAGGAAGTTCACTGGAGGAAGGAAAAGAATACTAATCCTTTATTGAAAAAGCAGGGAGTAAAACGAGGAGCTTTCTTCTCTCTCCCAAAGTTAAGAAAGAGAAAAGTGCATTCAGAACAGCACTAGCAGTCCAGATGGGCCAGGTGGGTATGGGGCCTGGTGAGAGATGCCTTCTGGTAACACAGTGACTGTGAAGCATGCGCATGCGTACCTGGTATCTTTACCTGGGGACAGTAAGACTGACTGGAAAGGCAGAGTCCAACCTTCTACCCCACAATCTGCTTTTCCCACCCCAAAGAACAGTGTCTTTTCTAAGGATTATTTTGCACCAAAGGCTAAAACCTGCTTTAAATTGCATCAGAGCATTGTTCTAAATTAATCTATCCCCTGGAGGAATATCTGCAGAGGTTAAAAAAAAAAACCTGACTGAGCCCTAAAGTAGGGGCTAGGGCACTGTATCCTGGGAAGCAAATATTAGCTTGACCCAGGGTCTGTCTGCTTGAGCATATGGGCCAATGGGTCAGTTTCACCTTTTATTACTGGAAAATAAGAGGAAAATGTCTTCTTTAGTAGCTGCTTTAGAGAAGAACCTCTCCCAGTCTACCCCACCCCCATTTCCAGTTCCTAATCTAGTAAAGTAACCAGTTGGTTTGAGAGAAATGATGTACGGGGCTCTTGACTAGGCACCTGTATTCTAGTCTGCCACACTGAGCAATGGTGTTAGCACATGGCCTCCTCTCTGGGGCCTCAGTACCATCTATGGAAAATAAGATCTGGCCCCTTCCTTGACAGCTTCAGCAGCGAATGAGTTCTTGGTTGTGAGGGTTTGAGAAAGAATACAGCCTGATACATAGTCAACTGTTTTAAGTGTGAAAGTCCACATTCATAATAAACACAATGCATGCCAAGCAGATACCAAGGAGCTTGGTTCTGGAAATGGCTTTTCATCTACACCAGGAGCTGCCCTTTCCCTTGACACTATGTGACTGGGAGTGACAATGCCAAGAGAGCAAGGCCACCATGCCATGCTTAGCACCACAGTGCACTTCCATTAGCAAAACAAAATAAGTAGCCGAAACTGAATATCAGACAAAGCAAGAGAGATGAGGCTCAAATACATTCTAGAAGGAACTAAACTCTTAGTGTGTGTGTGTGTGTGTGTGTGTGTGTGTGTGTATGTGTGTGTGTGTGTATGGTATGTGAGTGTAGGGGTCTGAGGACAATGTGCAGGCTTGAACTCTCTCCTTATATATACCACGTGGGCCCCGTGGAGGAAGCTCGGGTTGTTAAACTTGGGGCAAACTACCTTTACATGCTGAGTCTTTTTACTGACTCACATGCATTCTTGAAATTATGCAAAAATGAAGAGTTAGTAGCCATGAAACAAAAAAAATTCTTTTATGGAGGCTGGAGAGATGGCTCAGTGGTTAGGAGTGTTTGCTGCTCTTGCAGAAGACTCCAGTTCAGTTCCTAGCACCTATGTCAGGTGGACCACGACCACCCGTAACTCCAGCTACAGGGAGAGCCCAGCCTATGGCCCTGGGCAGCTACACTCACACATATATAGTCACTTGCACACAGTCTACATAATTAAAATAATAATAATAAAATTAAATCTTTGAAAAAATTCTGGAGGAACTGGTTGGTAAATTAACTTCAGTTCCAACGCTTGGTCATCACACATGGCCTCATTCACCAAGGCAAAGCCTGGGAAGTAAGGAGGAGCCCTGCATCTTTCCTTCCCACAGCCACACAGCATATCTCTCATCCCTGCTTCTGCACCTGGAGATAGAGCGGGGAACTGCTCCGCCAGCCCAGATTTCCTTCTCACGGAGCAGTAAGGTTCATTATACCCTCTTTATCAGCGGTGAGGTTTACAGCTGAAGCCATAAGAGAGATCCGTGTGAAACATGAGCCAAGAGAGAGGCACTGAGTCTCGCCATTAATAAGCCCTCTTTGGGGATCCGGCATTAGCGAGATTCAGCGGATCATGGAGCACAGGGGGATCATTTTTACATGATTACTCTAAATTCTTAAACCAGAGGCTTAAGAGAGCGGCTTCTCACAAAGGCAGCTGTGGGAATTGTTGAATGATCGCTACAACACTTGCGGAGGGTTTAACCACTCCAGGTAGCTCCACCGTGGCTCCCCCGCAGGTCCCAGCTATCTGCTTTCCAGCAGAACAGCGAAGGGAAGAGAGGAAGTGGTGTCCTGAGGAAGGATTTTCTCACTCTGTCAGCCTTGGGCACTCCTCATTAGCAGAGTTGCCAGCTCTTGTTCCCTCCTTCCTCCACTGTAAGATTTGCTTGGCTTCTCCAGTCTGGTGTTTTGCATTATCTGCCTGTTGGACCTTAAGGCCAACACTTGTCCACAGAAAGGACTGAACTTCCTGTTGTGTGTTCCCCTCCTGCACAGGCCCTGTCAAATACAGTCTCCTGCTCTTTGCCAAAAAAGCATCTTTCTATTTCCAAAAATAATGCCTAGATTTAGAGAAGAAAATACTGACGCCATTTTCTGTCTTTCTTCAATCCAAAATTCCAAAGCATCTTATATTCTCTTTAGAAATGTCTCTGAATAGAACTTTACCATTTATCCACTGACCTCCTCTCCCCCACACAGTCATGGGAGAGGCCAGTGGTTCAGAGCAATGGTTATCTGCCTTCATTCAGAACAAGCAACCGATAAAACAATAACATTTGATTAAGGGAAGCCAGGTGCAACCTTCTTTCCATCTCTCAAAGTGGTAAAGACCTAGAAAACAGACCAAGGTCTCTGTCCACCTCCAGTATCTGAACTCCAAAGTGCATTTCTCACCTGGTCCTATCTGTGAAGGGTATTTTTGAAGCCTATGGTTCAGTCCCTAATGATGCTGTTTGATTTAATCTCTTGCTTCTTCAAAGGCTGGCTGCATCCCCTCCCATGAGAGGCTGAAGAGTGGGGACCTTGCTGTATCCTCCTGGGAAACAGCCAGGACTCTTGGCACAACCTGAGGTAAGCTGCCCTGCAGACCAGATGACTACAATGTGGATGCCATTTGAAAGTTTTCAAACGCTTCTCCTGTTCCCACTGACATTATTTGAAAACTTTTCCAAGTGCATGTAACTGTTTAAACGGCTATGTACTGAATCATCTTCCTTTCCCCATCATGGGTTGAAGTAATAATTACCAATATAGGTAGAGTGCAGAGGGAAAATAAAATAAAATAAGGTAGAAGGGCCAGGATTGATGTTCGTACATGAAGACAAGGAGGTATTAGAGAACCCTTTCCGTGTATATTAGCAAGCAGAGGCCAAGAAAGTTGCTTCACCAGACAGCAGCTAGGCTCGCTCCTCCAACATGGACTTTACCCTCCAGAACTCAATACAATACATTCAATACAGAACACAATACATTACCCACCAGAATTCAATACAATAGAATACAGAAGACAATACGTCCGTTCCTTAAGCCCACCCAGACTCTTTTATTTTTGTTATTTCAGTTTGAACAGTAAAATGCAAACACCTACCCACTTTGCTAAGAGTTCTGTTAGACAGGTGTCAAAACAGTGGCAGAGCCAGGAATCAAATGCTCGTGTGTGTTTCCATGCGCTGGCGCTGAGTTCATGCTATAGCTGGGGTATGGAAAATACTGGAGAAGAACTGTAAGAAGCAAAGTCTTGATTTAGAATATAGCATATCCCTCTTCTTGTTGATCCATCAAAGGTCAAATGACCTTAGCACATAATGGGAAGAGAAGGCCAGCTGATGGTTTCTTCTGGAAGATTCATAGCTTGGAATCTCAACATAAGTCACAAGAAGAAGTCTGCTGTGGAGCTGTTGCCTTCCGCTGAAGGGCTGGCATGTCTTGTTTCTCACAGGTCCTGCATATGTCTGTAACATAGACAGCAATTCAGAACTGTATTTTCATAAATAATAAGAGGAATAATAGCAATTAAAAATAGATTGGTGGTATGGGAAATAAAGCCAATAGTCTACATCAAGAAATTTTCAGATGAATCTAAGATTTAAATGTAAGAACAACCTACAAAACACTATAAGACAATTTTAATAACTATTCATTTAATTTTGAAGTAAATAAAATATTTTCAATGTGAACTTGAAAATAAGAATTGTTTTTAAGTTATGTTTCATTTCCTTTTATGTATATGATTGTTTTGCCTGTGTGTCTGCACCACATGCATGTGTGCTGTCCTCAGATGCCAGAAGATGGAATTGGATTCCTTGAAACTGGAATTACACAGGGTTGTTAGCCACCATGTGGTTGCAGAGAATTGAACCTGGGTCTTCTAGAAGAGCAGTCAGTGCTCTTAACTGTTGAGCTGACTGCTCTTCTAGAAAACAAAAATTCTAAAATCTCATTTTGCTAGATTGTATCCTCTTAAAACTTTGTAATACCTGCATAAGAATAAAACTAGGTCATTAAAAATAACTAGGGATAGTTTTAATTGTTTGGGAACACATTTACAAATAGTAATCAACAGAGTATCAATTTATTTAAAATGTCTAATTATATCTTGGACATAGTGTTAATATTTAGTGTAGTCTACAATATGCTGTGTTAGTGTGAAGAGTTCAACCACTAAGAGAAAGCAAATGATGCTGCAATATAGCAGGTACAAAAACGTGAACTAGTAGCGGACAAAAACAGATTCTTAAGTGGAAAGCATACAGTGAAAACAGAAGAAAGTTTCATTCTCTCCACAACTCAAATAACTGCTCACAAAAACAATAAAAATAGTTTCCTATATCAGAGCATATGGGAATAGGATATTTTAAAATTCTAATAGCCAGATTGGCAGGGGTGTGTTTCCTCACTTTTCTAAAGAGATGCTGAGAAAGTACATGAAGAAATAGTCTTTGGAGATGTTTGACAATTTATCAAAGCCTTAAAATCTCTTACCTTCTGACTTGGGAATTCCACAATGAAGAATTCATCCTTTGGACATGATTGAGCAAGTAGGCACAGGTACAGAATTGTTCACAAATGTGTTCACAAGTTAAAAGCTCTGGGAAGAGAGGAACCATGCCACACTAGGTCATCAACTGAATAGCCGCGCAGTCTGCTGAATTAGCCATTACACACGGCAATGAGGATAATATGGATTAGCTAAAACTCCAAGACATTTATGTTATGCTGGCAAGAAAACCTATAGAGATGTATGTATGTTTATTTAATATTTTTATGCGTGTGAAGATTTTTAATGCATATAATCCAAAACTTCAGTTTAATAATATAGCTCATCCAAGGATGAGTGTGGATCGTGTTATTTAGTTTGAATTATCTGCATTTCTGAATTTCTTGACCGTGATCTACTTGTCATGTAAAATGGCAATGATGAGGAGCATAGGATGGAAGGACAGAGAACTTCTTTGCAGGAACATTTTTGAAACAAAAGCCATGCAGTCTGTGACTCAATGCACCCCTGCTGGCGGGGTGGGTGCCTTACAATGGCCATCTGCAGCACATCCTGTGGCAGGTTTTGTCACAAGTGCAGATGCCAGAGCCCCCTCAGACCTTTGAAATCTGCATCTCTGGGACAGAGCCATTGAGCATGTTCTCACGCCTTTTGTTTGTTTGTTTGTTTTGTTTTTGTTTTTGCTGCCCTGGCAGAGATGATTGGCTCTGGATACCACCCCTTAAATCCCAGGGAGGGCGAATGATGTTCAGTTGCACAGAGTGACAATTACAAACTAAGTACCTTCCTACCGATGCAGTTACTAGTACGGACTCATTACGGTCCCCGGTGGGAATCAGCTCAGAGAATCCTGGCTGCAGAGAGCAAAACCCTTTGCACCCGTCCTCACCTTTTCCTAGAGCTTCCCTTTCTTCGGATCATCAGAGTTGACCTCCATGTCATGGAGAATGGCCCTGGGCACATCCAAAGGACAAAGTGGGCGTTTCCTGTAGGAAATGAGCCCCGCAAGATGAAGAGAAAGCGACTTGGGAGATTGTTAAGGCTGGGGGTGGGGGAACAGCTTCAGTCTGGAAATGAGAAGAAAGGTTTCAAAACCCCGAAGCTCCTTGGGTTGGAAAAGGGTGAGGGAAAGAGAGAAATGGGTTTCCTTTTGAAATCAGCCAGTTGTCCAGGGCTGTGGGAAGCCCAAACTAAGCTTCCCATACTCTCAAGCACAAGCTTTGAATCTGCCAGTCCTCCAGACCTCGATGAGAAAATGGTAACTGAAGAGGATGGTGGCTCCCAGGTGCTGCAGTAGGGTTACCCTGGCTGGCACCGAGCTGCTTTGGCAAATTACCAGCAGGTGGTGCAAGAGTCCCCGAGTCAGTGAACTTCCTCTCCACGTGGCTTCTGCTCTGGGGAGTCAGTCAATAGCCTCCCCTCCTTCTTGCAAGCACCTCTCATAATCCTTACATGGCTTCTCTGTACTCGAATAATCACAAGGGAACAAGAAGCGTCTTTAAAACGCATTTTGTACCTTTTAAATGTGTTAAATATAAATGTAGAATCAAAGAAACATGCATTAATTATGGAACTCTGTTAAGAAAAGGGGGGGGAGGAATCCCATTGCTGGCATTCCTGGCAGAAACACAATGTTTTCCTGATTGGCAAGAGGGGGGATGGATAAATTAGCAGAAACCTTTAAGGGTTGATGGCCTTTGCCTCCCACCAAAAAGAGTATGACAAAGGATTTGGGCAGAAGGCTATTTTGGAAGAAGGGATTAAATAAACCCAAACTGAAACCCTGAAGGAATGAAGGGATATGTGTGTGGCCAGATTCTCAGCTAAACTGAGAGAAACACAACTTATATAAGAACCTGCAAGGTGAATTCCCAGAATGCTGTTTTGGATTGATTTACACAAAGGACAGGTGAGATAATAGCTTGAGAACGCTCCAGAAAGCCCAAGAGAAGCTGAACAGACCCTGAGTTAAGGAAGACTTGGGAGCAGAAAAGACCAAGGCTTGGTTTGCTTGAAGCAGGATGGAAACTTCACACAAACTGACTTGGTGGGTCCCTGGCAGCTGTGGCAGAGAAAGGGCTTAAAACCAGAGAGAGAAAACTTGAGAATCTGAATACTCACGTCACAGGCAAGAATTCGGGGGTAGACTGCAACTTCCTCATTCCAGGACTGTAGTCACAGGTTCAAGCTCAGATACAGAGAAAGCGCACATCACCATACAGAAATGCAGCTAGCTTGGTTTGGAGTATGTGTATATATGCCTGATAAAAAACTTGGACAGGATTCTGCAGTCTTATGTAACAGAGATCTGAAGGAAACTAACTTATCAGATAGACTATAGTCCTGGGGAAGAATGAGATCTTCCCTCTTTTCCAGGACATTTTCATATACGTGTGTATGTATGAAGTCTCTATTCTGGCAAACAAACCTATAAAGGCCACAACCATGATCTTGATATGATGGTGACTTTGAAAAACTTTCACAAACCCTATTGTCTATTATGTCAAAGGCACAAATGCAGAGACCCTGTTCACAGTGGAAAGTCAGGCATTCTTAAGGCAATGGTTAAAGAGTGTATATCATACACAATGGATTTCACTCCACTCACATTTACAGAAACCAAATCTTGCAGACTGGCTTGAAATGAAGGCTTGTGGTGACACAATGCCTGCTGACGGTCCCAGTGGTGACAGGGCACAAAGCAAGTAGTAGGCACCAGTGGACAAAAGAACATACTTTAGAATGTGCACTAGCTCAGCTTCTGCAGGCACCGTCCATACTGGAGTACCCCAAAAAGCATGGGCACTAGTGATCCAGAGTGCATTATTTCCCCTACTCAGAGGGAGCTCTGGTCCGGTGATGTACAGGCAAACGTGACACCCAGAGGCAGTTCATGCACAAACTCCAATTTTCCTGAACTCTTTTCTGATTGAATCTCTCTCCAGTTTTACATAACAGCTACTACCCCTTTGCCCCTTTTAATGATGAAAACTGAAAGTTACTTGTGATATGTACTTGAGGAGATATCTATCTATCTATCTATATCTATCATCTATCTATATATATATATGCACACATATGTGTGTATATATGTATGTATTTTTCATATCCTATATGAGCCTCTGAGAAAACACCCTTTTTAAGCTTATTTATTAATGTGTTTCTTGTAGAATATAAATTCTACGGCCATTACCTCCCTTTTGCCCATTCTGTGCTGAAAATGGCACATATTAGGAAAGTGCTTGATAAAAACATTTCTGCTGCTGACCTTTCTGTTTTGATATAGAGACCTTCTTTTTCTGGAGAAAAGTGTAGAAACTTCTCTCGGAAACATGAACATTCTCCCTAAACTGTTCTCCTTTCTTCTCCTCCTCCCCCTCTTCCTCCTTCTGCTGCTGCTGTAACCCCCTAAAATGAGAGTGTGCTCTTGGCAAGCACCCTCGTCCTCATCCTTAAAGCGGCTTCTAGCTACTACACTTTCCTGAGACCCAAGTTCATGGGACCCATTGGCAGTGAATATGGAATGGAGCACCTCAGCCCTGTCTAACCCTTTGGTCCACCCTTCCTCTTACAGTTTCCTTTCTTCCTGGTGGTCTATGACTCCGACTTCTAGTCCCATTTCTTCAAAGGATCTTTGTCTATTAGATATTGTTTTGTAACAAGTTCTGTAATGGGTTAAAACAATAATGTCTGTTACCTCCAAGGGTCTGGGGTAAGCAGTTGAGGAATAATTTATCTGGGTGCACTGAGGCATGACCTCTTCAAGACCGCCATCAAGATGAGGACCCACGATATTTGGTGTCACAGTTCCCTATGGAGGGGGCTGCTTCTAAGCTCACTTATGTGCTGGTCACAGGATTCCCTCCCTCATGGACTCCCGTTGTGATTTCTGTTCTCCTCTGACTGTTTTCCCTCGTCTGTTTACCATTCCTGGACATCTTTCCCATCAGCCTCATGTGAAAAAAGATAGTGAAAGAAAATTCCCAAACCACAGAAATCACAATTTCTTGGGAGAACACTATCATTTCACTCTATTTCATTCATTAGAAGCAAGCCATTATTCCTGCCCTACATGTGAAAGAAAGGGATGGCAGGGGCATGAGGATAAGGGACGGGGTCAGGGAACCCTTTATAGCTGTGGCCACCAAATTCACCTTCTTTGACACTTTTTCATTTTCTGCCTCACTGAGTGGACTCCTTCTGTCCTGAGCCATCTCTCCTCTCTACAGCTTCCCTTGTCTCCACACAAAGGTCATCAACTCTTCCACGTTCACAGGTGCTCTTCGGGTCACAGACCTATGTCCCAACCTTTGTCCCATTACTCCACTTTTAATCTCATTCAACTTAGATGTCCCATAGCCACCTCGCTTCATATAAAGAGGAAGCCAATACTTTTGTCTTTACTTTGCTTCATAGTACAAAACTTTACTCTCACCAGAACTCTGTGTGTGTGTGTGGCAGGGGGTTGTGTATGTGTGTATATGTGAATGCATGTATGTGTGTATATGTGTATGTGTGTATATTTGAGTGTGCATGTATGTGAGTGTACATGCAAGTGTGCATATATATGTATGAGTGTGTGTGTGAGTGAGTGTGTGCATGATTTACTTAAGCACTATAGGGCTGCAAGTGTACTTCAGTGAGAGAGCCCTCACTTAGCAGGCATGTCAAGTCTCTGGATTTGAACCTCATCACTGAAAAAGAAAAGAGAAAAACACTCTGCTGTTTGCAGACATGACCTACATGTAAAATACTGTACCTATTTAATGCAATACAACTTCCCAAATTGAGGGTAAGTATAAAACAATGAAGCAATCACCGTTATGAGGGTTATACACACATGTACCCATAATTCTTTTTTTTTCAGACACTTTTTTATTGTTATTAAAAAATTTTCCACCTC
>LOJH01021101.1:5253-20448 GCA_001685095.1 Ellobius talpinus | reverse complement strand
GCCCTGTAGATTATTTAATGCTAATCAAGTCCATGTAGGACCTGTCTCCAAAAGTTGTATAAGAATACAGCAAAGGCTTTAACAGGTATGTGTGAATAAGACACATCTCAGCACACGGCATAGCTTAAAGCAACACAAAGGGTTGTCTTGCTGTTTCCACAATCTTACTGACCAGGATCCTCAGTAGAGGTTAGCTGGGCTTTCTAAGCATCCTGAATCTCAAACCCAAGTGGGTGGCCATTCTAAATTTTATCCAGAGACCATCAAGGGGAGGAAGAGACACATATCCAAGTTCATTGTTATTGTCAGCAGGATTTAGCCCCTTCTGCTGGAGGACTGGAGTTTCTCTTTCTTTACTCAAATTTTCTGAGGGATACCCTCAGCCACTGGAAGCTCCCTACATTCCTTGATTTGTGACATCTTTCTTGGCCTGTCAACTGCGGTGCATCACATTCTCCTCATGCATTGAATCTCTGACTTCTGTGGTCTTTAGCCTCAGCACACAGACTCAATGAAATTGCAGGTAATAGGTAGACCCCTAAAAAGCTTATGTCATTATGTCACTTTCTGTACAATCATCTCCTTGTCTTTAGGTCCATCAAGACATTATGTATCCTTGCCATACAATTGGAATATAATGCAACATAAAATGTTTATGTTGACCATATAATGTAACATTGGAATGACATATTCCATCGTGTGCATGGTTCTGAGATCATGTTAAAAAAAAAAAGGCAGGCACACTGGAGGAGTACATTGTACAGTCCCAGGGGGTGATAGTCACCTCTGAGACTGGCATCTGAAAGATCCCGACTCTGTCTTGCTCATACGTTTTCTCTCTGGCTCTTCTTGCTTGCTCTGCTGAAGCCAGTTGCTATGCAGTGAAGACACATGGGAAGAAACTGTGGGCCTTCTCCAGGCAGTGGTCCAGGAAGAGCAAAGGCCCTGTGTAGAATCCCAAGAAACCAGTCCAAACACACGGGTGAACTCAGCAGAAGAGTCTTTCCAGGAAAGCTGTGATGTCTGCAGCCCTAGATGACCACTAATTATAGCCTGGTGAGAGGACCAGCCCAACCAGACCCTGGAACATGGAAACAACTAGAATAACTGCCCTCATGGAGCACTCGTTTTGTCTTGGTTCTAAGATTTTATGTCTGTTATCTAACAAACAGAACTTTGAAATTATTAATTCAGTTATTCATACATTTATTTATAATATATAACATGATTTGATAGATAATATGTATGTTTCAAAATGTCTAAACTACGGTACTTAACACACGCATTACCTCACATATGTGCACGCAGGTATGTGTGCTTGTGTGTGGTAGATATGTGCACACATACACAAGTGTGAGAAGACAAAATTTATTCTCATCAATTTTCAAGTATCTAATACAGTGCTGTCAACTGTATTTATTATAATGCACTGTACATCTTTTGAAGTTCTTCTTTAACTTAAGTTTTATATCTTTTTTTAGTGTCTTCCCAGCCCCCACCCCACCTATTTTCTGGCAAAACAAAACAAAACATTGACCTTTTCGGAACCACACATAAGTGAGATGTAATACTGGCCTCTTTGTGTCTGGCTTATTTCACTTAACATTATGTCTTCCATGATCATCCGTGATGTAAACGCCCTCCATTATTTTGAAGGCTGGGTAGTGTTCCATTGTGAAAATATGCCATGTTTTCTTATTCTAAATGCTATTGGGTTTTTGTTTTGTTTTTTAAAAATGTATTTTTAAAAATTAATTATTTGAGAATTTCATGCAATGTACTTTGATTATTTCTACCCCTGACTCCTCTCCCTAACGTCTCCCAGATCTATCCCTACCTTCCTAACTTCATACCCTTGTTTTTGCTTTTAATAACCTATTATTTTCACTATGTACTGTCTGTATACTTCTGGGTGTGAAGCCATCCACTAGTGTGTGGTTGGTATACCATGAGCCATATCCTTAAAGAAAAGTGACTATGTCCCCACTAGAAGCCATCAGCTGTCCATAACTTTCCAGTTAGGGTTGAAGGCTAACAAACCCCATCCCACTCCATGCTGGAAGTTGAAGAACTTGACCATGTGCATACCTTGTGTAGGCGACCACAGATGTCATGAATTCATGAGCGTAGGGGCTCTGTCATGTCCAGAAGACACTATTTCCCTCTAGTCGTCACTGACCACTGGCTCCTACAGTATTTCTGCCTCTACTTCCAAAATAGTCCCTGAGTCTTGGGAAAGGGGTATGATCTAGACATCTCATTTGTGGATGAACACTTCAGAGACACGGTATTCACTACATCCTGACCAGTTATGTGTCTCTGCATCAACTACTGTCCACTGTACAAAGACAATTCACTAGAGTTTAGGGTCTTTTCAATAGCCTGTTATTAATATTCTCCCTTCTCTCTCCCCTCCCTCTCTTCACTTGCTTCTTATGTAACCCAGGCTAGTCTAGAACTCAAAATCCTCCTGCTTCAGCCTCCCAAGTGCTCAGACTACATACAGATACATACCATCCATCCAACAAATCTCTTAGCATATAGCCAGGTGATGAGTATATGTCATAAAGACTGGGTTGGGAAAAATGACTGATTCATTACTCAGTAATATCCACAAGACATGATTCATGTGATTTATGTATGCTGGAGCTTTGTTTAGTGTAATGCCTGTTTTATGTTTGAGCTTGTGGCATAAGGGGAGGGATGATCTTGGAGAGGTAGATTGGCCCACACACTTGCTATTTGGTTTCTTCTGTGTATGCAATGCAGTAAACCTTTACCCTGTCCTGTGAGTAGCTCCTAGATACCCACAAAAAAGCATCTACAATGTCTCATGCTTTAAGTGGCATAATTCTCCAAAATCTAGCAACTGGTGCCTCTGTGCCCCCTCGCATCCTCTGGCTATGCCCACACCAGCACCATCAAACACTTTTTCCTTACAGAAAATGAAAGCATCCAGGGTCATCTCCTTCATGAAAGCTAACCAGGAAGCCAAGCCCATCTCTAACATTTACAAGGCCTGAAGCAAGTGCAAAACTGGAGACATTTAAATTGTTGTAAATTGAAAAATCAAGCTATTGGCCATTAAATAAAATATATGCCTGTCCCTTCTTTAATATAATTTAAACTGAAAGCATTTCAACAATGAGCTATTATGGAAATATTACCTTATAAACAGAGCCTCCCTAAAGAAAGCCTCCTCCAGAGCTCTTGTTTTCTCATGTAGGAAAAGGCTGTCCCTTAGCACTGGGAACCTTCGATAACTGCCCCATTAGCATCAAAAATCCCAATGGAAGGACAGGGAGGACGGCTGTCAGTAAAACACTTGCCTTGCAAGGGCGAGGTGCTGAGTTTAGTCTCCAGAACCCACACAAAATACCAGGCATGGTGGTAGACACTTGCAACCCCAGTGCTTGGTGCTAGGGAGGCAGAGACACGAGCAGCTGGTTTGCCAGTCTAGCCTAATCAGTTAGCTCTAGGCCAGGATAGACCCCTTCTCAAAGGAGGTAGATGGCAGTCCCGAGGATGATAGCTGCTTATTCTGTGGCCTCCCTGTGTGTGCGCATACATTCATACATGTGCAACACACATACACACACAGAGAGAGAGAGAGAGAGATCAATGAAAGCTGAGAACACCCATGATTTCCTATTAAAGCCTGAAGCCCACCCCTTTGTTGTTAAATTACTACATTAACCTTTTTACCACTGGCTATTCAGTGCATGCCTTGTGGAGGACACCTGAATGCATATCAGACCTGTAGCATGAGTAACAGAAACCCAGAGACAGATATTGGGGTGCAAGCTGAACATCAGAAAAGCAAAGCAGCCAAACCACTAGAGAGCTCTTACTTCTGTCCTCAGCATGACTGCAGACTACAATGGTCTTCACCAAACCTCAGACTGCAGACTGAGCCCTGAGCTCTTGTCTCCTCCTGTCTTATATTCCCCTCTAGTGCTTAGGGATTAAAGGCGTGCACCACCACTGCCCAGCCTCTGTGGCTAACTAGTGCGGCTGCTGGGATTAAAGGTGTGTGCCACCACGTGTGCCATCCCTGCCTGGCCTGTATGGCTGACTAGTATGGTTATCTTTGCACTCTGATCTTCAGGCAAGCTTTATTGATTAAAACACAAATAAAATATCACTATACAAACTACCTTGTCTTTTTTTTTCTTTCCAATCTACCACCCATCAATTAGGCTGCAGGCCCCCAGGGTAGGAACTTGAACAGATAGAGGAAGTGTTTTCCTCCCAATATACAATTAGGTGAAGACCCAGAAGATCAAGTCCTCTTGAAAAGTTTTCAGACTTGCTCCTATGAGGAAAGCCAGCTCTTTGCTCTCAGCTCATTCCCAGCTCTGCACTATGCAGCTGTCTAATGTGCAAGCATGTAGATGCCTTGGCCTGTAGATGCAAGCTCTGTCTATACGCCTGCATCAGGCAGTTGGCTTTCAGGGGTTGGCACACACCTACATGGGCAACCTTCTGGATGATAAAACCAGGAAGACGTAGAAGGCAATGCAATTGAGCCTGGGGCCACTGAGACAAGGAACTGCAGGATTCTAGTGAGCAAATTGAACACTGAGGTCTAGGAGGACACTGGCTCCAAGCACAGACATCCTTTGGATACTGCAGCTCTTTACCTTTTTGCAGGTGGAGAACAATAATTCAGTCCTCAAAAAGACTTTTGATGCCCTTTGCCCAGGAATACTGTTGTCATCAGCACCCGGGGATGGTCCGCATGGTTGAAAGGGGAGAGAAAGGCCATTTTCTGGCACCTGGTGGAGCCACTGAACTGATGAAAGGGCTGGTGGGACTGAGGAGGAGTCAGTTATGGATTGGGAGACAGCTGGGATGAGGGGTATGTTTTCCAGCATGAGTGTCTCAGCAAGAGAGGCAGTACCAGGCCACCATCAGGACCACCCAGCATGGAATCACAACAGGATTGCCTTAGAGAAGTCAAAGCAGAGCTTAAAGCAACCCCAGCTAGGTAGGGACGCCTGAAATCTTGGGGTCTATCTCAGTAACTAATCAGGGAGAAAGGATTTCAAAGTGGAGGCAAGTGCTCCTCCCAACCCAGACAATGGCAGTGATGAGGCAGTAACCAAGATGGAGTCAAGTCCAGACAAGTGATTGACAGTGCCCAGGCTCCCATATTTTTGTATCAACTTAGATCTTGCTGAATCACTCAGCTCACTTACTGTGGAAGCCTCCAAGGGAAACAAACCCACCTGCCAGGAGAGCCCGCTTTCTACTCTCTCCTGCCCCTACATGCACTATTCACACCCATGAGTCTGTATGTCCATCACATGGACATGTTGGGAGAACATGTGGGCATTTGGTGTCATAAAATCCTGGCCTCACCGTGGCATTTTTTCAACACAGCAATTTTATTAAACCTTTGAGAATTTTCCACAAGCATAGAATCTGTTTTGAACATATTCGTTCCCCAGTCCTCCTCCTAACTTCTCCCAGGTCCACTCCAGCACCTCAACACGATTTGTCTTTGTGAACCTCTCTCAGCATCGTTATCTTCACTTCATAAGGCCGCTGTGGGGGTTAAATGAAGGCGGATGCAAGAGGTGTTTAGCACAGCACCTGCTCTGTATTTGCTTAACAAACACTAGGCATTATTTCATTAGAGCTGGCTATTCACAAGCTGCCCTCCGTACTAAACTGTGATCCATAGAAAGCTGATGGTGGCCGTTTCTTCTATCTTCAGAATCTGCCAGAGTGCCTCATCAAAATTTTTTCATTTTAGGTCTACTATCTGTAAAACACAGGGGAAAAAGACTTACTGACTCAAGTAAAGAAGTCAAGAGATGGTGGCTTGTAATTAAGAATTCCCCACCTTTCTCAAAGTCCATAAAGCAATTGTAATCTTAAAACTTCCTTTCTAAAAAGTTCGCCTTTTCCCTTCTCTTTTAATTCTAGTAAAGGGACAAAATAAGATGCTTTACTCTCAAACAAGCAAACACATTAAAGCGTTAAGCAAAGAACCCAGCGCTGTCCTGGAAGCCTCCAGTTTTCTCTGATCTCACGTGGGAGAAAACTGCTGCGTGGTTATCTGTCATTTGGTTGTTTTATTAACAAAAGGCCTCGAATACAGATTCCCAGTGGGTGCAAAGCCATTCTTTCTCAAGCAGCAGTGAAGAGCAGAAACATATTTATAAAAGAGCCATACGACACTGCCATCTCACAGCCTCCAACCGTGCTGCCTGTGTGGAATGCAGCACCATTGATGATCTGCAAACCACAGCCAGAATGGAGCCCTGCATTTTAGCGCTAAGTATTAAGGCAGACTGCTGAGAAAAGCAGAGGAGAAATAGTGTGATGTGTGACACTATTGAGCTGGTCACATTTGCCTCCTGCACTAGACTAGGGTGATTTCAACAATGGAGCATGAATTCCTGGAATGGAAATAATGGTTAGAACAGAACTGGTATTTGTCAAATGAATGAATGAATGAATGAATAGATGAATGAATGAACCCCCACTGGAATATTTGGAGTCTTTGGTGACAGCAATCCACAGGGCTACAATCCACTCAGATTTCACAGGGACTGTGTGTTGTGATGAATTATGAGCCTTTTAGAATCTGCACTCAGGAGCTTCTCTAGTTAACTGAGGATGTGTGTGTGAGTTTGCCTACAGTGGTCATTTCCCATGTTCCGATTGCCCTCTCAGTCTGTGTTATGACCCACAGTGAAGGTGAAATTGAACTTTTCTCCTTTAATGTTCTGTCTACCTGAAGTTTCACTGGGGTGGCCTGAGGTGCTTTCTTCTATAACAGATTCCTGGTCCCCCTTCCTAGGAGGGCTTCCATATACTAATTTAGCTCTGCCTGGTATCCCTGTGTATAACAAAGGGCCTGGATTTACATGGACAAGATTAGAAATAACAAAAATGTGAAACCCACCAGACCCGGAAGGAAGTAGATAAGAATGCACCCAAAGGATTGAAACATAAGCATCTGTCTCTCATGGGGAAGCTATGAAATCCTCAGATATGCCGGATCAGGGATCTTGGGATATGGCTTAGTTGGCAGAGCACTTGCCTAGCACACATGAAACCCTGGGTTTGATCCCTGGCACTGGATAAAGACAGAAAAAGCATTGCATGCCTGTATACCTAGCACCCAGGTTGTGGGAGCAAAAGGATCCGAAGCTGGGTCGTCCATGGTCACATAATGAGTTTGATGCCAAACTGATATACAGGAGACCTTGTCTCTAAAGGAAGAAAACAAAAGAGAGCAGAGCACACCTCGATGCATAGGTGGATTCCTTGAGTTGGAGAGACTAGGCGGCATCTGGGGGAGAGACAAATGAATGAAAGGGGACAGACTCTAGCTGCATAAGAGACCTACAGTGAAGGTGAAAACAAAGTCACCCCTAGGAAGGGCCTTTCTAACGGGGCACCCACTCCAAATGTGGAATTGCAGGCTCAGAAGTGAGGGTCCCATGAAGAAAAGATGAACACAAAACCATCTTCAAGGAGCAAACGTCAGAGTAGAGCATGTGAGGCCTGCTGGAACAGACTCGATTCTCAGTCTGGGCACTGATCTCATTGGCGTGATGGCTTGTCCTTGCTCTCTTTGCCTCCTGAGTCTCACAGGAAGAGGAAAGACAGAGAGTAAGCTCAAAACATCCAAGGACAGTCTCTGAAAAGGCATAGATTTAAACTATGCTATATGGTTCAACTTGACATGGCAGATAGTTTGGATAACTTTTCAGTAAGATGAATATTTAACATACGACAATACAAGGAAAATGAGATTTTCAAAAAATTACACTGGGACAATTGGTTAGTCAGGGGAGAACTCCCTTGGAAACCGCGTACTGAAACAAATCCCAGGCAGATCAAAAAGTTTTTGTTAAATCAAAGCATAAACAAACTATAAACAGCTAGAAATGAATATTTATCAAGGTTCTAGAAAAAGAAAGAATGCCTAGATTGAACAAAGATTAAAACATCAATAAGGGAATAATGGGCAGATGTTATTACAAAAAAAATACATCTTAGGAACACAGAAATCTTGATCAAACTCAAAAGGCAAACAGCGAATGGGCAGACACATTGGTGCCGCTGTAACAAAAAGGAACTCTGCATTTATATATTGAAATTAATATAACTCTTTAAGAAAAGCAAAGAGATTCACAGATGAGAGGAGAGAGGACACAAATGACCTTTCCACAAAGAGAAAATGTTGCTGCTTAACAAACACGGGAGATGTTTCAATATCTCTGCTAATCAAAGCCCTGCAGAAAGAAACAACAAACAGCATTAAGTGTCTCTCAGATTAGCTAGTGTTTTAAAACTGTAAGGCATGCTAACTGGGGCAAAAATGGATATTTTCTTGAGCTGCAGATCCCAATGTAAACTGGCAGAGGCTTTTTAAGAGAACTGTAGGTGTGTACTAGACGCCTTAAGACGGGCATATTCTCTAATCCAGTAATTACACACTGGTGTGTACAGCTCAATGAAATAAGCCAAAGCACTGGCAGTCGGTTTGGGAAGGGCAAGAGGATGAGCTTACTGTGCTGCAAGATCAATATTACAGCAGCATAAGTGATAGGAAGAAAACACTTGGATTTAAATGTTTGATTAAATAATCCATGCCACAATCCTTGCATGGAGCATTATGGAGGCAAAAGACACGATGTTCACAAAGACTGCACCATGTAGAAAGTGCTTACGATATAATAATAACTGGAAAAAAAGAGAAAAAAAACTGCACAGAGAGAATGGATATAATTATACAAAAAAAACTATGCCTAAAAAAGCCTCAAGGAAAGTCATTAGAATGTAAATACTTGCCATGCATGAGTGGTAAATTGTGGTTGATTTTTATTTTCTTTGATGCTTTTCAGGAATTGTCCCCCAATATTGCAAGAACTCCTTGTATAAATATTTAAACTGCCTGTTCCTTCTGACATCTTGGGCCATTATGAATGCTGAAGGTTTCTTTGAGACAAAGGTCACTTTGGAAACATTTGGAATGTGACCCACATATTAGTAACACGCAATTGCAAATCTGAGGCAGCTACCGCAGGCTCGCCCTAAATCAGCGGTCTTCAACCTTCCTCATGCTGTGACTCCCTCAATACAGTTCCTCACGTTGTGGGGACCGCCAACCATACATTTTGCTAGTGTCATGAATCATAATGCAAATATTTTTGGAAATAGAAGTTTGCCAAAGAGGTCATGACCCATAGCACAGGTTGAGAGCCGCAGCCCTTAAGGGATTCTGAGCAAATAATTGTAGAATGTAGAGAGAGTCATCGAGAGAGCAAGAGAGTGAGACTGGGTGAAAGTCAGCTAGCACCTCTGCTGGCAAGGCTCTAGAACACAGAATATATTAACTCACTTAACCCCTATCTGATGTAGAGATAAGTACATTACTATCCCCATTTTATTTTTGTTTTTGCTTTGTTTTGTTTTTTCGTTACTGGTGGTTTGGTTTGATTTAGTTTGGCTTAGTTTGACATGGTTTGGTGTGATGTGGTATGTCTGGGCTTGTATTTTTGAAATAGAGTTTCATTTCATAGTCAGGGCTAGCCTAGAACTCTCCATGTAGCCCAGGCTAGAGTCTCAAACTCATGATCCTCTTACCTCAGTCTCCCAAGTGCTGGGATCAAAGATGTAAGCCATCTTGTTAGGTTTCTATCCTCATTTAGGGAATGAGTGAGGTGAGGTACAAAGAGGCAGGAGTGTTAACCCAGGTTGCAATTAGATGCAGTGAGGATTCAGAATCTAATCCCAGATGGAGACTCTGCAGCCAGGGTCCCACCTCTTCCCTGCAGGTAAATTTCACTCCCTGGTGTTCAGCCAGGACCAGGTTCATAGCCTGGAGTCTCTAAAAGTACTGGGGACGAGTGGCTCTTTTGTCAACCCAGCTTTACAGGGATTGCAATGACATCATTTGGTAAATGCTACTTCCCTTAGTTTTCAGGAACATAAGGTACTCACTCTGCTCTGGTCACTCTCTTGTTACCCTAGGATCATACAAAAGAGCTCATCAACTCCTGAGTAAATTGGTATCATGGGGACCTTGGGGGAGGCTTGAAGGGGGGAGGGGAGAGGCAGGGAGGGGAGCAGATAAAAATGTAGAGCTCAATAAATATTAATAAAAAAAGAGCTCATCAAAACCAAGAAGTGGGCCAGTCCTCAAATCCCTGCAAGGAGTTTGGATGTCTCCATGTGAGGCACCCCCCTGAGGCACTGCCTATCTGCCTTGCACTAAGTAACAAAATGATTGACATCATCTTTGTCACATTATGCAGTGAACACCCAATGAATGAAGGCAGAAAATGGGCACAAAAACATGTCTGGTACACAATATACATTCAGTGTGATTCACTTACTAGTTTTTACTGTCATAACCATTGTAATACTTATGTGACACAATAAGGATCAATAAAAGATTAATCAAGCAAGTCAACTGAATTTAAAACTATCCCTGCCTCAAACACTTTATTTTAGCATGAATAGTAAATATATATTCGATCAACAATATTTTGACATAGGACAAAAAAAGTCATGCTTGGGGGTCATGCCTGTAATTCTCATACTCGGAAAGTAGAGGTAGGAGGATCAGAGTTCAAGGCTAACCTCAACATGTAAGCCCAAAGCCAGCATGGGCCATCTGGGACCCTATCTCAAAAACACACAAAATAAAACCACCTACTTTTTTAGGGTAAGGAAGTTTGCTCAGTGGCAGGAAATATGTTTAGCATGCATGAGGTCCAATCCCCAGAATGAAGGATTGGAAATTACACTTCTACCCCCAATACAAACCACACTTGGAAGACAATGCCTACAGGTGCTCAGGAAGTACACTGGGCACTGAAGACATATTTGAGAAATAATCCAAGAACAAAATATTATAGGACAGAAATCTCTTAATGACAGTATATAATGTTTTTCTTTCCAGCCTCCACCAAATCAGAAACTCCTGTAACCTGAATGTGCAATTAGGTTTCAAGATACAGCTCTTCCCTTTTTTATATTTATACTTTGTTGGTTTGTATAATGTTAATGAAATTGCTTAATTACAAAAGAAACCATTATGGCTGGCCTCATTATGTTGAGAGCAAAAGCAATGGATCTCACTAAACAAAATAGCCAAGCACTGAGGCTGTGGGAAGCAGCTGCAAGAAGCACGCCAGCTGGCGGAGCTCAGCAGGCAGAGCAGGGCGGTGTCACCATGAGATGAGTTTGCTATAGCATGGTGCTGCAAAGCTAGTGCCTTAATCAACAGAAAATAATTCCCCTCTTTTGGCATGCAAAGTGCTGGCAGTGGTACTTGGTAGGTTTGTGTCACTTTGACAGAAAGCCTCACAGAAGCAACTTAGGGATGAAACGATGTGTTCCAGATCAGTTTCGGAGGGTTCAGTCCGCCATGGTGGGGAAGGCATGGCCCTAGAAGGATGTGTCAAAAACTGTTTACATCAGGGCAGACCATTACTAAAAGAAGAGACAGGAAGAGCTCGGAGTCTAAAATATTCTTAAAGAACCTCCTTGGAACCTACTTCCTCCAGCTTCCTACTCCTGAGAATCCTCAAGCATCTTAAAACAGTGCCACCCCACTGGGAAACAAAGGTTTTGGCTTGAGGCTTCCATCCTGGACCACAGTGTTGGTGCCAATGAGACACTTCGATCAAGAATCTCTTTGGTGCTAGATGTCCTTGGTGTCCCCTGGCTTGTCAGTGCTTCCCTTGCCTTTAGTCTTCCTATGGCTCTCAACTCTGCATTTCTGAGTCCTTCAAATCTCCCTCTCTTTCCTAAGGGTGACAGTCGCTGGACTTAACACCTACTCTAAATCTAGAAGACCTCATCTTGAGAGCCTTAGCTTAGCTAATTACAAAAAAACCATAATGAGGTTTGCACGTGTGTTTAGGAAGGCTCAACTGACCCATTATGCTGTCCTATTAAAAAGAGTGGAAAGACTTGAGTTCGAGAGGATCAGCTAAATGACCATGTGTTCTTATTCACAGGCTCTCCTACTGAACTGTGAGATTCCCTAAAGGGATTGGCCAAATCTTTTAACCCAGTCCCTCAGGACTTACATACTGTCTGGTGTATGGAGGATACCGTGTAAGCATTTGCCAACCGGAGCTCTGTATTTTCAGCTCAGGCCACTATAAACAAATTCCAAAGACCATGTGGCTTATAGAGTAGACCAGTCCTCTCACGGTTCTGGAGGCTGGCAGACTGAGAACAGGACACAAACATCAGTTCTGCTGAGGACTTCACGCAGGTGGCCACCTTCTCATGTGCTCTCATGACAGACAGACCTCCTATGTCTCTTCTTTGTACAAATTCATTATCCACCATTGGCTAGCCTGGCTGTCCAGTAAGACCCAGAGATCAGCCTGTCTCTACCTTCCCAGTGTTGGGGCTGCAGATATGCCCCACTGGACCTGCCCTTACCTCAGAGCTGGGGGTCCAGTTTTACAAAGATGTCTTCAGTCAAGGGCCTCCTTTACACAGAGAAGTCCTTATTCCTATATGTGCTTGTGTGTGTGTGTGTGTGTGTGTGTGTGTATTAGAGAGAGAAAATAAGAAGGTAAGAGAGATGGAAAGATTTCATATATTAGAGAAAATATGCTATGCTTTTCTTTCTGAATCTGGCTTATTTTGTTTAATATGATGATGTCTATTTCTATCCATTTTCCTGCAAATGTTGTCATTTTGCTCTTACTTACTAGTGAATAAAATCCCTTTCTGTATTTATTATCTTTATCCATTTATGTGTTGATGGACATATGCTGTTTCCGTGATTGAGCTATTACGCATAGAGCATCAGTAAACATTCATGTGCAGGTGTCTCCATAGTATAAAGACTTCGGTTCCTTTGAGTATATTCCTATGTGCCTTTTCTTATAAAGGCATAAACCCTGGCATGAGAACCTAACCCCTGAAACCCCCATATCCAAATTCCATTGCTTTGGTGTCTAGAGTTCTGACAAATCAATATTGAGAGTCCATAATTTAGTTCATAGCACTTTCATATCTCAGTTGAGAACAAGGAGCATTTTGGAGTGAAGTCTCAAGAACAAAAACATTCTCCTTGTGTTGAAATATTCATCCTCATTGTTACATGCAGGGAATTAAATTGTCATCAAAACTGTGCTTTCTTCAGCTTGTCCCACACCAATTCTCTTCTCTTCATGCTTCTCAAGACATATTTGATAATAAATGCATGTGACTAGACGACCCTGAAGAAACACATGCATACTCAGTGATCCAGTGTCAGGCACATTTGCAGCCTTCTAGCAAGTTCAACAGATGGTTCAGAATGTTGAAGATGCAGCAACGTGAACATAACATTGGTTTCTGCTGGGCTGGGCGTCTGCATTAATTCTCTCCAGAATGCCTTCTTCCTTTGCTTGTCTTCTCTAATTGAATAAGGACTTGCTTTTGATGGTTATTTTAGGCAATTCCTTTTTCTTAATCCAGGAGGGACAAGGAAAAAAAGATTTAATAGACCATCCTCCTTCTCCATCACCAAGAATATTGTGCTTTATATTGGACAAGAAGCAGCCTGGTACCTCAGGATAACTTTAATGAAATTGAATTGCAATCTGAGATAAAGAAGTAAGTGTGCTGCCCACTATCCCTATTTAAGAACTGATCAAGCCACACACTCAGGTAGGAACTCCTGAAAGAATCACGGGGCCACATGAGACAGTCCAGCACAGAGTGACTGGTTCCACACCAAAGCCTTAAAAGCATCTCCCAAGCATATATTATAAATTATAGTATGTAGATATTTGCATATTTACTAGCTGACTCTACACTACCAAATAGAAATGTCTTTGGGAAAGAGGGACCTGGATTGTTTATCTTCAAATCCCCGATGTCTGGTACCAAGTAAGGATCTCAATTAATGGATGACTGATAGACTGACCTACAAAATTTCTCCTGCCAACTAGAAGTGGCAGGAGAACTTCACAGTAGTGGCTCACAGTTCCAAGATCCTAAGGGAAAACCTTTCTGTGGGGTGAGGAAGTAACATTCTGGTCCAACCCAGACAATGAGACATCTGGAAGACAACATGAAAGAATAGAATTCTGACTCAGTCTCTTCTGGCTGCTGTAAGAAAAGACTTCATGCGGTTTACACACAGTAAAAATACATTGCTCAGAGTTCTGGAGATGGAGAAACCCATGATCAAAGTTCCAGCAGACTTGACACTGGTGTGGAAGAATTGTCTGTATTCTGTCAATCATGTTTTAAATAAACACTATTTGGCCAATAGCCAGGCAGGAAGTATAGGCGGGACAACCAGACAGGAAGTAGAGGCGGGGAAATGAGAACAAGAGAATTCTGGGAAGAAGGAAGCTCTTTCTGCAGTCCTTCCAAGACCATGGAAGAAGCAGGATGTGACCTGCCGTGCTGAAAAAGGTACTGAGCCATGTGGCTAACATAGATAAAGATAATGGGTTAATATACATTACAAGAGCTAATACGGAGCCTGAGCTAATGGGCCAGTTTATAACCTAATACAATCTATAATCTCTGTGTGATTTTCTCTGGGACTAAATGGCTGGGGGACCAGGTGGGACAAAAACCCCAACAAGCAGGCCCTCATGTTACATGACACCTGCTGTGGGCTAGCTGTCTAGTGCACACAGGACACTGGCAAGGTGTAGGATCACACACCAGTCATCTCAGCAGTCAGGAGGGTGAGGCAGGATTGTGAATTTCAGGCTAGCCTTGGCTACATAGCAAGAGTCTATGTCAAAAACACAAAATGAAGCAAATATAACTTACAGGTCTTGCTTTACTTTGTTAGAAAGTAGAAGGAGAAAGCCAGCTCTCAGGCCACATTGATAGGAAGGAGCCCTTGTCCCACTGCTGATGGCAGAGTCCTCAGAACATAATGGCTTTCTCTATCTGTTGCCTATCAATAACACTGCAGTAGGGTAAGGTTTCACAAGGATGCTGGAAACACAAATAGAAGGAATAGCAGGTACAGACATTCCCAAGGGAGGCTGCTTGTATTTTCAAAGAAATCGTCTGAAACCCTGTCAGTGAGCAGAAAGTTCTACTTTGGTTTGGTAGGCAGAAGAGAGTGAGACACTGGGCCTGGCTTGTAGCATGAAGGGCCGGCTTGTTGGGGTTTCCATTCCACCCGATACCCCACAGCCGGCAAGTCCCAAAGAAAATCACACAGAGATCTCCATAAGT
>LOJH01021099.1:5051-20449 GCA_001685095.1 Ellobius talpinus | reverse complement strand
TCCCTCTCTCCATGCCCCTCCACTCTCCCTGCTCCCCCTCTTTCTCCACTCCTCCCTCTCCCTGCTCCTCCCCTTCCCACGTTCCTCCCTCTCCCCATGACCCTCCCTCTCTCCCCTCACTTCCCTCTCTCCTTTCCCTTCTCTCCCCTCATCTCCCCGCCTCCATCTCCTCCTATCCCTCCTTCCCACCTCCTTCCCACCTTTCCCTGCCATTTACTGCCTGCCTCTTGATTTCTCATTTAGAAGTTTAAGATTTTTAAAATCTTTAAGACATTAAACACTACAGACAATGTGTTACTCATTTTCTGATAAATTTAAGGGTGATGGATGTTCACTATTACATATTTAATTAAAGTGCTCATCATTTAATAGCCTGGGAGAGTATTATGCTACTTCATCTAAATCTCAAATACACACTGGGGAACCTCCGCAGTCACACAGTGAACCAGTCTCCCTTCTTCTGGGAACTCGACAAATACCGAATCCTTTTGCACAGGAGAGCACCCCACCATGCCTGTGGAGCCTTGGGTGTGTTTGAGCATTGTGTGGTAGAGTTGGGGAAGACACCTTCTGGTACCTTTAATGCTTTTCTCAGAACACCTCTAACCAAACAGAGACAACTAGATTTCCCAACTGGAACAATCTAAGTCGAATTAAACATTAAAACAAACAAACAACAACAACAAAAACAATGTCTTGATGGTTGTTGAAATAGGGTCTTGGTTGTGACCGGACAGCTGATAATCGCTAATTTATTTCTATGTTAATTTAGCAAGCTCCTCCTTGATAGTTTTATCTTGTCTAAGACTTGTGCTTTGAATCTGTCTTCTCCTACCTACTCCTCCACCAGAGGGCCAGCTCTGGGCCCCGCTGGCTTTCCCACGGTTGCAGGGTGCTCTGCAAAGGCTCTGTGAGCTAAGCCGAGAGCGAAGCCATCCAGAGCAAATGCAGTAGCAGGTAACATTCACTGGCAGCTGTGGCTGGAGGCTATGGCTACGCCTCAGGAGAAAGAGCACAGACTTTGGAGTAAGACGGAGGTGGAGCCGCATCTTTGCGGTGACTAGCTGAGTGGCTTTGGGAAAGTCACTAATCCTTCCCTGGATGTGTCGCTTCAGCTACAGATTGCAAACACTATGCCTTTGCTGGGGGTGAGGTGTGAATCTGGGGAAAAAATACTGTCCCCAGGTTCACGCGGCGGCAAAGCCATGGCTCGTTGTGTCCACAGACATTGTTTTCGAAGTCGTCTTTCGAAGCGGTCATATTCCCACTTCAGCTGTTCTGTGGCCTCTTTCCTGTCCCACTGCCAGTCAGCTGGACTGTGTGAGCAACTTACCCCCCCACCCCGCCTCAGCCCTTGCCATGGACACATGAACAGATACGCTGTTTCTCAAGGTCCAGGGAGCAGCAGACAAGAGTGGCACTTGCTGGTGGGAGGTGCAGAGAAGACTTCTAATGGAGGCCCTGTGTCCATGGCGCCTATACCGAGGCTGCCCACTGCCCCGCACACGAGGTCCTGCGTGTGGGAGGCAGCCAGGAAGCCCCAGGGAGCCTTCCACCCACCGAACACATTTCTAGGGTTATTCTAGAAATGAACCCGCTCAAGTCTAGAATCTTGATTCTGGGCCAGTTGCTGGCAGGAAACAGGCCCATGCACATGTGTTGGTGCCGAGATCTTTCTCCTCCACCTCAGCTTTCTCCTTTGCACAATAGCAGCTTAGCACATAAATCTGTCACACACTTGCAGAGCCGGCCTGTGTAGCAGATGCCTGACTCCAAGTCACTTCGTTTATATTTAGGCTTTCCATCCCTCTCTAGTGGCAGAAAACTTAAATTTGGTCACCTTGGGGTCCCCCTCTCTCTCCCTGGTTAGTATCTAGGCACCAGAATCTTGTGTCACACCAGGACACACGCAAGAACACGTGACTGTGCCACTCCTTGTGCCCACAATGATGTTGCTGCCTGTCCGGCCAGCTCCCTGCAGTTCGTCCTGCCGGGACGGGTCCAGAAGCCTGGGTCCCTTTGTTTATTCCATGCTGTGCTTGGGCCACACCTCCCTTGTCATTTCCTCACAGAGATGATTGTCCGTGACCTTAGCATCCTGCACTACAGGTGTAGCTGACAGCCAATCCCTCTGTGTGTCTTCTGCTTCCTGGACGTGTGTGCAGGAACCCAGCTTGGAGATCCCTCATATCTGTATTGGGCTTTGCTTTTGGGTTATGCTTGGTTATACTTTAGGGTATCACCTGTGTTGAGGACTTTTATGTAAAGATGTGTTCTTTTTGTTTATGCTGCATTTAACCCCGTGAAGCTGTGATTATTTGTCTGTCTAAAACACCTGATGGTCTAATAAAGAGCTGAACGACCAATAGTGAGGCAGGAGAGAGAGGATAGGCGGAGCTGGCAGGCAGAGTATAAATAGGAGAACTGAGAAGAGGAGGAGCAAGGAGAGAACAAGCAGAAGAGGGCGTCAGGGGCCAGCCATGGACTAAGAGTAAAGTAAGTTATACCGCAGTAAGAAAAGATAAAAGCCCAGAGGCAAAAGGTAAACAGGGATAATTTAAGAAAAGCTGGCAAGAAACAAGCCAAGCTAAGGCTGGGCATTTATAACTAAGAATAAGCCTCCATGTGTGATTTATTTGGGAGCTGGGTGATGGGTCCCTCTGCCAAAAAGCCAAAAGAGTAAAACATCACACAACCCATCATACTCAAGATAAAAGTACACCCTACCTCCAACCCATAAAGTCAGGCCAAAAATCGCCTTGGGAACAACAATGCAGAGAACACAGACTCATTGGTTCTAGGGCAGCAGGTACATAGCAGCACAAGACGGTGGACCTGCCTGAGGAGGTCCTCGCCATTGGTGAGGTACTTTGCGGGGAAGGAGGCAGGGAAACAACCAACAGGTCCCATGGCCCTCTTGGGTCTAAAGCAGTACTCACGCTAACTACACATCGCCAGCTACTCACTGCCTCCCCAATCTGTGTGTGTGTGCGCACATGCACATGCGTGGGTCCTCACAGGCGCATGTGTGCCATGCAGGTGTGTTTAAGTCAGAAGACAGCTTTCAGGAAACAGCTCTCTCTTCCTACCGTGGGGTCCAGGAATCAAAATCAGGCTGTTAGGATTTCTCCACATGCATGCTTACCTGCCAAGCCTTACCTTTAACAGAACTTTTAAAGGTCTGTTAAAATCCTGGGGGATGATTATGTTCTTAAGATGGAAACATCATCTTGACAGAACCTGGGATTGTTAGGACATCTACCTGCTGAACATCTACCCCAGAGAGGAGGTGGGGTCTTCTGGGGTGAGTCTCAGCATCACCCTCCTCCACACGGCTATCTGTGTCTGCTCTGGCTGCTGGCATCATAAACAGATGTTTATGGTTCTGGAGGGTTCTGGAGGCCGCAGTCCAAGACCAAGGTGCTGCCCACAGGGTCACCTACATGATGACTCAGAACAGTTGCAAAATTACAGTTGTGAAGCAGCAATGAAATGGTTTTATGGTTGGAGGTTGCAGCATTAGGAAAGTTGAGAACCTGCTGCTCTAGACTGTTCCCAACAAGGTCACCTAGGACGCTCAGCTCATTTTCCTGCCATGGGCAGATCTCTGAAGCCTCAATTCTCAGAGCTGTCTGCTATGGGGCAGGCACAGGAAGAAAGGGAAGACAAACTACTGTTGTAGAGTGTGGCCAGGCATCCCAACTCTATTAGCATATCTAGGCAGGTATACCTGCTATACCTGCTGGGAGCTGTGGCTAGCAGGAGGGCGGAACTTCCTGTTTAGGAAACAGGATGTCCAGACTAGAGTATTGAGTGGAGTGTAGAAAGACAGACAGCTATATGGAAGGTGCGATGCCTAGATTCACATTCCAAATAGTAACTATTTGGTGATTGATTGTCCTTGTAGACAATGGACCAGAGAGCTGGAAGCTGGGGTCATCTCCAAAGGTCCTGAGATGCAGACTGGGCCTGGCAGCTCAGGCTGGAAGGGTGTAATGGGCTTAGTATGCAGAGACAAACCGGTGCTCATGGAGTGTGGGACTCAGCATTGCTGCTTGCACGCCTGGCATCTTCTGCTGGATGTGGCTGAGGCAGATGGTGCTGCCAGTGTGGTGGGCTGGAGCCGGGAGCTGAGGCGCTAGACCACCAGTGTGCGAGCTTCCTCCTCTTTCATGGTTGGGTGTGGAGCCCATACTATTTTGAACATCACATGTAAGACAAATAGAAGACATGCCCTCTCCCCAAAATGGACTGCAGGTAGTTGGGGGATACATTGGTTACAGGAATTACCAAATTTGGTTTGCTATGTGGCTAAACCAGCATAATAATGAGTTTGTTTAATATGCGTAAGTAAAGCCCTGGGAAATTTCTGATGCAATTTTTAACATTTCTCGTTACGTACCTTGAACCCTCACCTTCATTTTATAAGTCTGAGAGGAGAACTCTTGATATCTGAAAGACTTTCTTGGCCTGAAAACTAGCTTCCAGCTCTGGAGGGGAACGCAGTCTCCAGGCAAGGTTAATGCTTGAGTGATGTCAATTCTATGGCAACTATTTCCCAGTAGGGCTGAGCTTGTGGGATAGCACGGTGGGACGGAGATTAGAAAAAAAAGAAAAAACCAATCAGTTTTCCATAATTAAAAATACTCCCTACTCAGTTTTCAAGTGAGGAAAAAAGAGAAAGGCGTTTGTCTATTTTTTCCAGATCTGCTCTTAAAATTGGAAGGTATTATTGACAATGACTCATGTGCTCAGTCCTTTAACGGAACTTCTTCCAGAGAACTGTCCACACGTGGTGGCATCTCAGATGCTCTGTGTCATGCTCTCTTCTGTGTCATGTCAGGAAGAAGCCTTGGAAGGTTGACATTGTCACAGGGCAGATGATGAAAAGATGTAGGAGGAGCTGATTGGGGCACAAAGCAGGGAGCCCTCCACTTCTGGCTCTGATGAATCCCCAGCATGAGTCATTAGACATGATCTTAGGCCTGAGCTCTAGTTTCAGAACAATGGGCTGAGTGCGCCAACCACAGCTTCCAGGGCGGGGGACGAGATCCAGGAATACAAAATTAAATACGAAATATCTGAGAGCTGGCTGAGTGCTTGCCTAGCCTGCGCTGAGCCTTGGCTTCCATCCTCAGCACACACAGTCCAGGCGCAGGGGTGAATGCATGGAATCCCAGTGTTTGGGAGGGGCAAGCAGGTTGATCAAATCAAAGTCGTTCTTGGGTGCATAGAAAGTTTGAGGCCAACCTGGGCTTCATGAGGCTCTGGAGATGGGGGAGGTGGTAGGAAGAAATGGAGAAAGAGGGGGAGAAAGATCATGGGGTGATACAGTTGGATGGTTATAGGGAGATAAGAGATTTTCATGGATTTTAAGCTAATGGGTAGCAGAAGGGTAGAACAGTAGAAATGGCTCTTACTTCTCTCCTCCCAAAGCTGGGGAAGGGAAGGGGAGGTGTGAGGTACACACAGCGCTGATGCCAGCCACCATGTCAACCCAATTAAAAGCCGAGCAGCCCACCAGGATGTTGTGGTACCCTGAGTTCTGTTAAAACTCGGAGCCCCACGGTGGGGAGCTGTCTAAACTTGCAGCTTCTCACTCTAGACTCAAGCAAAGACTGTGTCCATATGCTATGGCCCAAGGCTTGTCCATTCAGTTCCCCAGGGAAGCCCCGGAAGCAGAGACACACAGGAGAAGAGGCTCTTTGTGTTAATGGTTTCCATTACTTAGCCAAGGCTTGCTTTTAAAAACGTGAAAAGGCAACTAGACCTCAGCACACATTTAGAAAGCAAATACGCATACAGTAAGAAACAGAAAGAGATGTGAGCAGGGTCAGTCCAAGAGAGCACAGTGGTCATCCCAGAGTGAAAACAAAACAGGAACCAGAGGCCACAAGGATGGAGAGAGGGAGAGAAAGAGAGAGAGAGAGAGAGATAGTGTGTCCAGCTGTTCAGGAAGTTCATGTCATGGCAATTTCTTCTTTGGGAGAAAATTCCAGAAGAAAGTATAGGCCAGGCCAGTTATTATATCAGTTTACCAAAAAGTTATGGTCGGAGTTGGTCTAACGCTGGCAACATATTGGCTGAACTTTGAAAACAATGATTTCATTTTTTACTGAGGTATAACTGAGGTAAAAGGCTTTATTTATTGAAGTATTCAGCTCAGTGTGTGTGTGTGTGTGTGTGTGTGTGTGTGTGTGTGTGTAAGGACACCAACAGTACCACCTAAACATGTTCACTGACCCTTAGAGAAACTTTTCACGCTGTGACAACTGTTCCTCCTTCTGTCGCTTCTCCCTCCCTAATTGCAGACGATTTCCTGCCTCTGTGGATCGGCCTGTCCTGACCCCTACAGCATGTGTCCTTTTGTGTCTGTCATTACGTGACATCCTGCTTTCAAAGTCCAGCTAGAGCTTGAATGTGTGCATTTCATTTCACGGAGGAGTAGTATTCTATCCTATGAATGTAACACCCTTTGCTTTTTCATATACCAATGGACGGAATTTAGCTTTTGCTTTCTTGGCTATCATAATTAAATTGCTGCAAACATTTGTATGTAAGGTTTTATACAGCATGTGTTTTCATGAGGGGATTTATAGACCTGGGACTGGAATCGCTGGGTTATACGCTGAGTTCACACTGAGGCTTTCAGAAAGCCACCAGACTGTTAGCAGGAGTGCCGTACCATTGAATCCCCACCCAGCAATGTCTGAGGGTCCTCAGTTCTGCAGGTTTTCACCAACACTTCCCATCACGGCCATCCCAGTGGGTGTGAGGTGGCATCTCAACGTGCTTCCCATGCCGAATTCTACTGGTCGTCTTCTCATCCCTGAACCTCAGCCAGGCAGATGCTGACCCTCATCCTTCGCTTTCCTGTGTACTGTGACCATCATCAAGGTTGGGCACAGGTGAGGACCTTTGACCTCTTCAGGTTTTTCCTGGACACGAGGTGCTTTCCCCCATGGACGAGCTGTTCTGGGTTCCTGGAACTATGGTGGGGTTTTCCCAAGCCTGCAGACCGCTCAGCTTCTCTTTTTAAGTGTCTTGGCCATCTCCTTACTGAGCCCTCTGGTGTCCCTGTTAAAGGCAGCTGCTGAAATGGTTGCAAACAGGGGTCGCCGGCTAGATGGTGGGGGGTGGGGGTGGGGTCTCCGGCTAGGTGCTGTTCCTCTGAGTTTGCAGTTCTTACACCATTCAGCCACCTTCTCCACACTGTTGCAAACCTTAGCTTAGCTTCCAGGCTTCTAAGATATCAGGGAATTTTCTGTAGTGGTGTTTGATCTTCCAGAGGAGCAGAAATTGGAGGTACTGACTCCCATTCCTGCTCATGTCATCCTGGAGTTTCCTATTCTTGAGCTTTGTACATGGCCAAGGCGTAGAAGGATTTACCATCGTCAACCCAAGCAGTCAATACTTGCCATTTAAATAATTTGACCAAAATCTATTAAGAGCCCAAGATATTTTCCTCTGAGCAGCATATGCTGTCGTGGGCTGGGGACTTGGAGTTTCCTACCAGACCCACACATTTTGGGCAATGTCATTTTTTTTTGTCAGGGAAATGGGGTCATCGGGTTATTACAGGCTTGTCTACGTGACCCAGCTATTGTACTCTGATATACAGTTGTTCCTTAATGTCTATAGCAAATTGATTGGTTCCAGGATCCTCCGGTCATTCCCAAGTCTACAGATGTTTACCTTTTATATAAAGCACATTGCACAGAAACAAAGCTGTTTTCCCATGTACTTAAATTATTAGATTATTTATGACACCAGCCCAATGAAAATGCTAGGCACACAGTCATTGTACTACACTGTTTAGGGAATGGTCACAGAGGCACAAATCGAGTGACACTTGCCCAGGCAGCCAATGAACCCTGGAATTGAAGCCTAGATTCAAGATCTATCTTAATTTAAATAAACTTTAATTTTCTGTTCCCTGAATAAAAGGGTATTAATGCAATCAAGCACATTAACAGAATGAATACAGGAGCCTCCAAAGATGTGCTCCAAGCTTTCTATAAAGTTTAACATCCACTTAACAATGTCTTACAAAAGAAACTTAGCACACGGGACAATAAACTTCTTTAATGTAATAAAGAATATCTTTAAAAAAAAACCCTTACCGATACCATTGTACTTATTGAGCCATTAAATTAATTTCTATTAAAACCCAGAAAAAGTTAATGGTCCCATGTTCACAATATAATTTTTATGTGGAACAAAAGTTTTACCCAAGGGAGTGAAAATAAGCAAGTAGAAATTTTATGGATTGAGAAAGAAGAAATAACAATGTCATTTTTTTTCAGATGAGATGGCTTATCTAGAAAATTCAAGAGATGAGGAGAACAATTAACTAATAAGACAATGGCAAGAGGCCGATTTTTAGATTAAAATTGTATCCCTGGACACTACTCATCAACTATGAAATGACATTTGGAATTACATATCACCCAGGCATGGGGTTCCAGGCCTGTAATTGCAGCACTTGGGAGACTTTGGCTAAGGCAGGGGCATTGCTGTAAGTTCCAGGCAAGCTTTGACTACAGAGGAAGACCATGTTTCCAATGAACAAAAATGATCATGTGTAACAGTTACAAACAAGCAAAAATGACTTAGCTACTTAGAAAAGATCAACGTGTCCAAGACTTGAGGGTAGAAAATGGTAAAATATAGGGATTAACATTCTAAGATACCCTAGATGTATGTCCCACGTATGGATAGAAAGATTGTATGGTAAAGATGTAGATTCCCTAAAAAGTCATTCATGGAGGGTGGGACTGGAGTTCAGCTGGTAGGGGGCTTGTCTAATATGTACCAAGCCCTGGGTTCAACCCTCAGAACTGTAAAAACTGGGTGTGTTTGTGGACGCTTTTAATCTTTGAACTGGGGAAGCAGATGCAGGAGAATCAGCAATCTAATGTCACCCTCAGCTACATATTGATCTGAAAGCCAGTCTGGGCTACATGAAACCTTAACTAAAGAAGATGAAAGCTAGCTAGCGACCAACAGCCAAACTAGCGAACGATCCATGGGCCTCCTGTGATTTCAGTTTTATAAATGGCAGAGGAGCTCCTCCCCCCCCAACTCAAAATGATTCTAAGCTTAGTCTTTGGGAGTTTACAGTCTCAGAAGAGCCCAGGGTGTGGAGATGACGGCTCAGCTAATAAAGCCCTTGCTCAGCAAGCATGAGGGTGTAGCAGCACCCATGCAAACAGCTAGGTGTGGTGGCGTGTACTTGTGTTCCCAGTGCAGGGAAGATGGACAGGCCGATCCCAGGGCTCGCCAGCCAGTCAGTCTAGCTGTCATTCAGCCCCAGGCCAATGAAAGACCTGTCTCAAAACAAAGCAGGTGGATGACTCCTGAGAGATGGCCCTTGAGATCCTTCTCTGGCCTCCACACCCATGCACAGACACACAGATGCGTGCGTACATGCTCGCACGCAAAGGCGAGGCACAAACTGCAGACAGCATTTTAAACAGGTAGCTGACAAAGATAAACTACACAGCAGAATAAAGAATGCAGAAGGCAAATAAGTGATGGGGATTGAAGGCTGTTTTAGTTTACAGAGAGGGGAGTGTGCAACCGTATTAGCAAAGAGCGGAGCAGCACCTAACACTCCACCCACTGACAGCAAGTGGAAGTCTGGTGCGGTGTGGTGTCAGGGAGGATATGCGGGTGGTGGGGCAGCTCAGCCAGACACCCCTGGGACTGAGAATAATAACACAACTGGTTTAGAGAAAAATCAATGCCATTTAATCATCCAGAAGATTCAGCAATTCTACCCCAAAGGTGAAAGTCTTAGACATGAACACCATGAACTAGGAAAATCCACAATGACAGGGTGTGATTTATAAAAATCGTGTGTGGGGGGGACCCTCTAAAATTCACTGACAAGAGAATGGGTAAATAAGTGGTGACTTGTCTATATAGTGGGACGCTGCGTTAGCACAGTGAGCTAAATGGATTGGCCTGATTTAGAGAAGAGCATGCCACTCACAGAAGAAACAAAGCAGAATGTCATTTCTAGTTATAAACCTGCCTGGCCTGATAATCAAGGCCTGCCATCTCAGTTACTCAGAAGGCTACAGCAGAAGGATTTCCACATTTAGGGCCAGTCTGGACTATGGAGTAAATTCAAGGCTGTCAAGGCAACTCTGTCTCAAAAAAAAAAAAGGCTAAGTGTAGGGTAAAGATAAAGTGTGTAATTTTTGTGAGGCTGTGTGTCCAGTTCCCACATTGCAAGAAGGGGGAAAAATATCAGAAAAAAATATGCAAATCTGACCATTCCAGAACTATGGCTGAGTGAGGTTTGCACTGGGTGGCTGGTGGATGGACCCTGGTATGTGGGTATGAAATGTTGGAAGGAGTCATCTGGGCTGTACATGTGACAGCCAAGACCTGTGACCCACCAAGGAGGGGCAGTATCCTCTCAACTAGACAGACTCTGAGACCCAGAGTCAGGGCTGCTTTTTGTCTCCCTCGGAATGCCTCTGTTGTCTAGAACAGTTTCCTGGCAGGTTGCCTTGATGTGATTCTGAGAGTCACGTCTGTAAGCTGGGTCTTGAGGATGGGCCTTCGTCCCACACCCCCTCGCCCCCAACAATGCTGTAAGGCCGTGCGTCCACACATGGCATTTTCCCTAGTAAGTTAGGACAGTGGTTTTCGCTCAGATACACAGATAAAAGAGATCTTTTGGCCAGTGGACAAAATTGTCCTTCGAGTACATTCGACTGGCCTCCAGGCTATCATGGAGCATGAGTTCTTCCATGCTCTGCTTTACAAATTCTAGGCTGTGACTGTAGCAGCCGAAAGCATGCTACTGACTGGACGCATGAAGAAAGGAAACAAAATGGTGACTGTAAGGACTGCTTCGTGTAGCATATTATTCAAGAATCTCCCGACAGAAGAGTGAGAAGCTAGAGATGGCTCAGTTGGTAAAGTGCTTGCCGTACAAGCAAGAGGACCCGAGTTTGATCTCCAGAACCCACATAAAACCAGGATGTGATGGGTCCTGTCCTATAATCCCATTTCCAGGTGTGGAGGATATGAGACAGGCAGTAGAGTCTACTTGAAGCGGGCCAGGCCAGTGGGAGCCGCATCCCCCAAAGTGGGTGGGGCCTGAGAAGAGACATTGGAGGCTGATCTCTGGCCTCTATATTCACCCCCCCAAAAAAGTGAACATGTATTATATACACACTTAAAACAGGAGTTAGAGGAAGCAGCAGGAGCTATGGAAGAGGTGGGTCACCTGAGAGCACAAAACTGTCCTCAACACTGCAACACGATGAAATCCAGAACGTCACAACATGGCTTTCGTCTTGAGAGGGTTCAGAAATCAACACAAGACCGTCGGCTGCCACTGCAGAGTAATGGCTCTTAAAAGTCAGGTTCCACACTTGTAAGTTCTCTGATTCTTTTCAGAAGATGGATAGAGACCTGCACACACACACTAAGAGACAGCAAACTTGAAATGTGGGATGGCAGAACCCCCGCCCCCCCCGCCCTATGGTGTCCCCCACTTGTTGAGGGGAAGTTGCTAATACCATGCAATTATGTATTCTTCCCCATGGAGCAAATTGCAATGCTTTGCAGGAAAAGATACTTACATAATGATCATACAAACTCTATAGGCTTTCATTTTAAAAATTAATCTTTGGGCAATTAGGCTATTAATTTGGGATTTAATTAACATGAGTTCTGGATGCAAAACGAAGTTCTAAGGCCTGACAGATGCAGAGTAATGGTGGAGGGGGTGGCTGGGGAGAGTGCAGGGGTTTGCAGGGATGGGGAAAAAGATTTCCTGTCTCTTGTGTAGTGGGAAGCAGGTATTTTGCATAGTCTGTGGGGGTAAGAGTCAGAGGTCTCAAAAATGTTCAAGTAAAGACAAACAATTGTAACTAAAAAAGAGGCTCTAGAAGAAAAGAAAGAAGGTGGCCTGGGTTGGGTCTGGTGTCTAGGGCTCAACGTCAGAGTAGAAGAACAATTATAGGGTACACAGAGATTTGGGTGACCGTGTCTGGGGGCGGGGAGGAAGGTGAGAGACATGAAATTCTAAAAATATTACTCTTGGGCTGGGGAGATGGTTCTGTGGTTAAAGTGCTCATCCTGCATGCACAAGGACCTGAGCTTGGATGCCCTGCCCCACCCCCAGAAGCCAGGAGTTGGGCAAGGAGTAAGTAGTTCCTAGAGGTAGAGGTTAGCAGATCCCTGGAGCTAGCCAGCCAGGCCAGCTAGACCGGTAAACTCTAGGCTCAGTGAGAAACTCTGAAAGACAAAGAAGGCGGAGAGCAATTGAAGACAACTGACAGCAACCTCTGACGTCCACATGTCTGTACAACTGCATGTGCTCAAGCACACACAGACCACACGTGTGTGCACATACAAGCCATCTCACCCTTGATTGCCTAAGCTTTTCAAAATCATGTGTAAATCTGTCCTCCCTCCCTCCATCCCTCCCTCACCCTGTCCCTTCCACCCCTCTTTCCTTCCCTCCCTCTTCCCCTCACGTATCAACCCCTTGTGAGTGTTTAAAAAAAATAAAAAGCAGCTGGTTCTTTTCAAAACCTGGCCTCTCGAAGCTGAGGATGTGTGAACAGAGTGGCTGAGGGGAAATATGGCAGCATACCAGGTGTTTAAGCCAAGGGCCCTTCAGATGGCTCTGTGATCCCAAAAAAGGTGTCAAAAGGTCCCTTCTGCCCTGTTGCCAGCTCATGTGAAACTCCTGGGTCCAGAACTGTCTTCTGCCTCTGTGGTTTTGTGGTCCGTTTGCTGCATATGTTTCACGGCTTTGAGGATGACACTCGAGCTTGAGTCTGTTGCTCAGACACTTGCATGTGAGCATGTCTGGATCCTTGTGGTCTTTTCTAGAATCTTCCTCTCCATAGTCGGCTCACAGGGCAGAGTACATGTGGAATGTAGTGTGCATGTGGCTGCACATTGACAGAGCTCCGGGGAAAGGTGGTCTTGGTTCAGCAGGTTGTAAGCTTTAAGCTAGATCAGTCTGCTGGGTGGTGGCACACACCTTTAATCTCAGTGCTCAGAAGGCAGAGGCAAGGGAGTCTCTGAGTTTGAGGCCAGAATGGTCTACAGAGCAAATTCTAGGACAGTCAGGGCTACATAGAGAAACCCTGTTTCAAAGCCCCGTCTATCACCTCCCCAAATAGATCAGCCTTGGATGCTGATAGAGCCGATCTATGGGTCTTTCTCCTGGATACCCATGAGGCCTTTGTGGCAGAGAGGAGAGGGGAGAGGTAGGGGTACCTGAGATGAGCTGTCTAAGGCAGGAGGGGGGCCAAGGCCAGGGAGGACACCTTACAGGGTCCTGGAGCTATGATGAAGGGAGCCCCCAGTACCCGACCCTTGTTCTAGAGGCTACAGCACCCCAGGGCAGTGGAGCTTGGCAGGGACATCTGGAAGCAGAAGGCCAGATTGCAAATGTCGCAGTGACCCAGCAGGAAGCCACAAGGTGGACAAGTGAACTGTGGTAGAAGCAGCAAGTATCAACTCCAGTGCCCCCACCCCCCAATCTGTGAATGACACAGAACATGCCTCTCTTCTCCGGGACCCCTCAGGCTGCCCCATGAGTGCCAGTCACAAGCTGACTTGAGGGAGTCAGGTGTTCTTGTGGTCCTATTGCTGTCCCTGCAAGGCCGGGGTCCAGGCCTGCCATGTCAGGGCCTTCCCTCCTTTGCCTGGCTCATTGCCTGCCCCATCAGCTGAAGGTTTCAGAAGTTAAATTCAAAGTTGCTGGCGGGTTTGAGTCACCTTTTGTTCAATAGCGCCTCTTGAGTGAAGATTGAGTGGTTGTGTGGGCGGCTGTTAAGGGTACCTCATTTCCACATTGAGCTCTACCCACACAGCAGATTTTAGTGCTACTTGAAACGGGACCTGATTTTGCCTCTCAGCTGTTACATGAAAATAAAATGCCCTTCATCTGATGACGAAGACAGCGATTTAAATATATAGATACCATCTCCCCGAGGGGAGGAGCGTCTTTATCGGTCCTGAGACCTTGTGTCATTTCGTGTGACATGTCAGATGCATGCCACATTCACTTTCTAGCAGAGAATGGCCCAGGACAGATAGGAGGGGGTAGTCGCTTGTGTCATGACTCCGTGGAGATCCAGTGAGTCACCTCCCTGTGTCTTAGTCTCTGTTCAGATAGGGACATTCACTCCTGCTTGTCCATTTGACCGTGGCATCCTGAGGATTGGATGAGTTGAGGGATGGAAGCTCTTAGCAGACCGGCTGTCCTGTGTCACAGTCTCTACCTTTGTGCAGTTTGGGCTGTCACTGCTTTTGACATTGTTTGTTCCATCCCTCCTCTTTTCTCTTTGGACAACTCTCTTGCTGCTGTCTTTCCTCTTCCAGTCTGTTGCAGCAGTAATTTAAGTGGTTTTGTTCCTCTTGCCCAAACCGTCAGCACCCAGGCCTGAGCAGGCTGGCCCGGGCTCAACACAAGATAAACATTGAGTGTGAGTTAGTGTTTTGTTGATTTGACTCAAACTAGAGTCATCTGGGAAGAGGAAATGTCAGCTGAGGAATTGCCTCTACTGGACTGATCTACTATGGGGCATTTTCTTAATGATTGATCAGGGAGGGTCCAGCCCATGGTAGGTGATGTCGTCCCTGGGTTGATGGTCCTGGATTCTATAAGAAAGCAGTCTGAAAAAGCCACGGGGAACAAGACAGTAAGCAGCATTCCTCCATGGCTTCTACATCGGCTCCTGCCTCTTGGCTCCTGCCTTGGCTTCCCTTAATGAACCTGAGATATGTAAGTGAAATAACCCCCCACACACACCAAGTTCCTTTGGGTCATGATGTTTTATGCCAGCAATAGAGGCCTAGCTAAAAAAAACGAGAAATCCCTGTGGCATGCATAGTACTTCCTGCCTCTCTGCGTATTTCTCCTCTTTGGGGCTGAGGCCTCTGTTGTCTACTCAAGGCAGGGGAAGAACTCAGACTCCTGGGTTCCTGTGTTATCAAGGTGCAAATCTAATGTGCGCTCCAGCATCCCTTGCCCCTATTTGACTTAAAGGGCTCTGTTTCGGAGGCCACGCCACTGGGCAATACATTTAGTCTTCCTCTAGCTTTGCTGTGGGAGTGCCATTGCTGGATAGGTTCTGACTCCATTTGTTGAGGTTCTTTTTTGGAACCTCTGGGCTGTACACACTGACCTACAGATGCCCCATGGGTGGATGTAATGGATGAACAGGCTTGGCATGCTTGCCTTCATTTTGGGTCACTCTGCTTAACTGAGGTAACCTGTGGGTCAGATTCTGCTGGACCCTGCATGTAGAATGCCAATTGCCCACTGAAGCTGATGTCTGTTTTCTGCTGTATGTGCTCTCTTATTTTTTCAGTGTGTGTGTGTGTGTGTGTGTGTGTGTGTGTGTGTG
>LOJH01021098.1:1165-20450 GCA_001685095.1 Ellobius talpinus | reverse complement strand
TTTCTGGAAGGCAAGAAAAAACAACAGCAATAGCCTATGTTGTTTGAAAAGACCCTTGGATTTCCCTGACCAGTGACTCAAAAACAGGCTTTTCATGTCTAACAATGGTAGTTTTATTAGATAGGTAATGACTTCTGGAATGGGGGAAGATTGTAATTCCAATTGATATGATTTAATTTTATACACATATTTATTACATATGTATATATATAGTGTGTAATTTTAAATAAACATAAAATAATATGACTTCCAATGGTTTTTCTCAAACATCATTAGTGTTAATAATCCATCTTCCACCCCTCTCCATCCTTCCTCCCTTACCAGTTAAAGTCACCCCTCCCCTGTTTTTGCCATTTCTTCCCCAAAGCACCTGTATGTTATAATATTTCTTGGTTTTATATTTTTGGTTGCTAGTTGAAGATTCACACTAACAGGAGTTGTCTGTGTTATTGAAATGAGAACCTTTGAGAATACCTCTCCAAAGCATAATAGTATATTTCATTTTATTTATTATTATACGTGAATATGTTTGTGCCTACATAATTTTATATACGCCACATGTATGCAGGAGTCCAATGATGCCAGAGAAGGGTGTATGACCCCCTGCAACAGAGTTCTATGTGGTTGTAACTTGCCATGTGGGTTCTTGGAACCAAACCTTGCTCCTATGAAACAGCTGAGCCATGTTTTCAACTCCATATCATTATGTTTTTAAGTCCATGTATAGTTTGGATGAAGTAGGGCCAATATACAAAGAATTGAGGAAGACTTATTAAGGACTTGTTTCTGTTAGTTGAGGTGGCAAAAATGAGTTTCAGTAACAACACCCCCAAAGTATGATGTGCTGAACACAACAGAAGTTCACTCTCCTTTTCACAGAATCCAAACTAAACAAGAATGTCTCTGGCATTAAAAAAATCCATAAACTTAGAGAACTGTTGGAGCAAATCTATCACGTGGGATGTGCGTGTACACTGCCCCGCTAACAAGTGCAGAAGAATATTTTTCCCTGGCTGCCCATAAAATATTGTTAAGTCAAGTCTTGACACCCTGAAAACTTTTTAGAGAGTATATGGCTATGGATGATGTCCTTGAGTTGGATGTCCTGCCTTCATAGAAGATGGTGAGGTCTACTGTGTTTGGGAAGTGAGGTCAATCTCAGAGGGATTAGACAAGGTGTGGTGGCTCACACTTATAATCCCAAACCTCAGAAAAGTTCAAAAGATCCTGGGCTGTGTAGTAAAAGATTTTGTCTTACAGGTTCTTTGGAAGGAATTGTGACTGTGTGTGCTACATATGATACAGCTTCAGTAGTCATTCTCTGGGGCATATGATACTGGAGATTTCTGATTTTTTTGTATACTTTGCCTTATAATTTAGGAACATTACATTGGATTAACAAACAAGCTGTCATTATAGATTAGTTATTATTTCAAACATATACTAAAGCTAAGAATAAATTATTGCTGAATGCTCTTATATCCCCATTCGACCTACATCCCTAGCCCCACGCTACAATTTAAAAAGCAACCCGCCTTTCTGTAATGTAATCTGTAGGTAGCTATGTTTATAAAAGATGAAGATTGGGGGCTTGGAAGATGGCTTACTGAGCTTATTGTACAATCATGAAGACCTGAATTCTTATCCCCCAGAACCACATAAAACCAGACACCGTCACAAGTGTCTATAACCCTACAATATTGTGCTGGAATGTGAAGTGAAGGTGGAAGAGACCACAGAAGCTCACAGACCTCTATCATGGTGTTCACACTGGCAAACAACAAGAGATCCTGTCTCACGTAATGTGGAGGGCAAAGAGTGGTGCATGAGGTTGTCCCATGCCTTCCATTACAGGAGCAAATAAATACACACATACACACACACATGGAAAGAGAGAGAGAGAGAGAGAGAGAGAGAGAGAGAGAGAGAGAGAGCAAGCAAATAAATAGTAAGGACTTTCAAAAATCCATGTAACCTGCCCAAGAGGCAAGGTGCACAAACCCCAGTGCCTGGGAGGAAGAAATAGTAGACTTGTGAGTGTGAGCCTAACCAGTTCTACAAGCAAATTCCTACTTCAAAAGTGTAAAAAACAAATGGACCCACAATACATTTTTACATTTAAGAATAAACAATCAAGATTTTTAAGAATATTTCTTTTTTATGTTGTGTGCATGTGAGTGTATGTTTCTGTGCATGTGTCACAGCACATGTGTGTGGCAATCAGAGGATAACTTGCATGGCTCAGTGCCCTTCTTCCACTACATGAGTCAAACTCAGGTCATCAGGCTTGGTAGCAAGCATCTTTACCTGCTGAGATAGCTCCCTGGTCCCAAACTGTAGACGGAGGCTGCTTGTTTATTTCCCGGTCACCCAAACCCAAAATAATTACACAGAAACTATATTAATTAAAACACTGCTTGGCCTATTAGCTCAAGCCTTTAGTTAACTATCCCTTACATCTAAAATTAACCCATTCTTATTATTTTGTGCTTTACAAGGCTCGTGGCTTACCGCTAAAATTCTGGCATCTCCCTGACTCTGCCTTCATTTTTCCTCTGTCTCTTCTTGGAATTCCTGCCTTGGTCTATTCTGCCCTGCCATAGGCCCAAAGCAGATTCTTTATTAATCAATGGTAATAAAACATATATAGGCACAGCATACAGAGGGAAATCCCACATCACCAAACAGCTAGTGTGTTTAATAGCAACTCTGTCTTTGTTCTTAAAATACTGTGAGAAGAGAGCACACCCTTTTCTGTAAGCTGAAAAACAAAACATTTCCTTCGAACAACAAAAGCCATCCAAGTTACCTTTTGGCTAGGGACATTTATCTAAGTAGCAATTCTCTCCTGTGGCTCCATTTCCTATTATAAGCCTTCTGAAGCCACTGGGCCCAATTAGGCCAAGCTGGTGAAAGCAAACACATTTGGAGGATGTTAAGTTGAAGTTCAACAAGCAGAACCTGCACCACTCATGTTAACATGACTGTGGTAAAATCTCCAGGACAGAATTATACATGAGTGCAAGATAAACCAGCAATGAGGTTGGCATCTATGACTGCAAGAGGACAGTGCTTAGCAAGCACTATCAACTCTCCACCACCTATCACTTCACAATAAGAGCCCACACTGCTCTGCCTGCATCTCACTTACCTGAACTGTTTCTTCAAGGTTCCTCTTAGAAGTTAACAATTTTGACCAATAACAGAAAATTTAAAGAATATCAACATAATTATTATGTACTGCATACAATCTCAACATTACAATGCTGTATAATAATTTGCTTCTTAACAATAATTTCATGGAAATGAACTCAGATCTTTTCTATTGTTAACTTTCTACTTATAATTCTTCCTTTGTAAAAAATGGGAAATGGAGATAATATTCATAGGTATATTTATAAAGAAGTGTAAAAACAAAGTTAGGAAAGAATCACTTCAGCTTCAGAGCTATTCATCTCATAACAATCAGCTAAAGAAATTTGAGCAACACAACGTAATTTATGCACATGTTAAATTTGAATAATAAAATTAGCATTCAGTGAATGTCAGCTACATTTATCTGAATAGTAATAGTCATTTGCATGAATTGAGAATCATTTTCCACTATTGATAAAAGAAAACACTGAAACAAAAAAAGGAAGCAAAGGAGACTAATAATTCTGTAATAGAGGAAACATGGGTATTCAAAAATGACTTGAGGCTTCTACCTCACTCTGAGTTCAATTCTAATTGAACCAGAAGAGTAAAATTCCCTCCAAGGAAACTGTCAAACAAGTGATTTTTGACCTTCTTAAATCCTATACTTCTTTCACATGGTTTGTCTAATTCTTAAAGCATGTTGAAGGCTCTAGAATAATTAGCAACACTGTGGAATATGCTCTCTTTATGATGGTGCATGACAGAAATAATAGTGGCTCAAAAATTAGGTCATGACTGGAAAGACAAACAATTAAAGCATTTGAGCATATATAAATTTCAAAGCTATATAATTTCCTATATAGAGTGGAAAATGAAAGAATTACAGAAGTCCAAGGGTGAACCAAGGTAGTGTCTCCAATATATCAGCACAGAGTTTAGATACAAAAATACCAACTCAGAAAGGCATGTGATGACAACTGTGTCAACTTGAAACTTAACCAATTAAGAAAGCATAAGAAAGACTAAGAAAAGAGATCCCATATCAGCAGCCAACTGTGGAGTACAGGAAGCAAAACAGCCATAGGAGGTTGGTTTTGAGCTATGCTGCATAGAGTGATAGTACTCTGACCCACACAAATGACTTGAAGTGATTCTGCCCTCATCACTTGGCTTCCGATTATATAGTCTGTCACACAGGCTAGCCGAAAACGAGATACTGTGTTCACCAGGCCAACATGAATGGTTCAGTCCATTTGACATCTGTACTTCTCAATGGTCGTTGATGATTTAGTACCAGATGCTTGATTAACAAACCTCTGCTCCTGAGAAATGTATTTGTACTTAATGTTCAAAAAAAGCAAGTGTCTGGCCCAAAGATGAAGCCAGAAGTTATCTTTATTGATCCAACAGAGTATGGGCTCTCTTGTAATTGCCTAGACCACTGGCCTCATGATTAATGTCACTTCCTCCCTGCCAGCATTTCCTTATAATTACAAGTGTGTAACACTTGCCAGGCAACAAACCAGTGCACCCTAATGAATGGCCTCCACAAACACACCCACTGAACAAAAGCCATGAGGTAAAGTTACACTTACACTTGATCTGGACTAAGCTTTTAAAATATGTGCTTTTCATGTTCTCTTTTCCCACCCCTGGTTATAGTGCCTTGAAATGTGTCCATCTTTAAATATGTAATGACTGGAAGAATTTCAAATATGATTTTAATTTGCTTTTGGAGACAATAATCTCACAGGTATATTGTGTCATTTTAACATCAAATAGTTCTATAATTTTTCTCTTTCCAACAAACTGTCACTGAACCCAATAATAAAAACCCTAGAAAGCTGACTAATAATAGTAAACCACGAACAGCTGAGGGAATAACTGGAAAATACAGAAATATAAAATGCATCATTTATTGAGTGTAGACAAAATATTAGTCAAAATTAATATTATAATTTATAAACTAGTGAAAGGCAAAATGCTAATTATATTATGGCACACCATTGATTGCAAGATACATCCTTATTTTAGGGAACAAAAATGGAAACAAAAAATATGCAATGTAGAATTAATGAACTACATACAGCATTGTCTTTTATTCTTTGTAAGCTTCAAATTCACCATGGTTGACATCAAATCCAAGCCATGATTTTGTAATAGATGTGGTACAGGGAGAAGATTCAACAGGCCAGAATGAGTCTTTGGATCCCACCTGGTGCTTCTGATTTGGCTGCTACAAATTTCAAACATATCCACCCACCCACTGACACTTTTGACAAGAATGTTCTCTAGAATCAACCTCTTTGCAAAAGTTTCATTTAAATCTAGTCCATCTATATGAGGAAGCATTTGGAAGTGGTAGGGATGTCCAATCTCCTGTCATAATGAAAGTCCACACTAATGGGCATACACATATGTCAAGACTCATCAAATGGTATGCTTAAAATGAGCCTATTGTACGCCAACTATACTGCTAGAGTCGTTACTTTCAAGAAATAACAATTAGGATAAGGAGAGAAAACCTGCCTTCTAATTCAGTGACTTTCCTTAGGGGTTGATAATCAAGTATACCATATAATCACAGATACAAGTGTCTACACTGCAATAAGATTTTTGAAACAGCACTGGGGAGCCAGCCAATTGTGGTGTAGCTATCCAAATTAAAACTGAAAGGAAACATTGCAAATGAAATCATGTCTCAGATGTCTTTAGAGGTAAACCGCCAAGAAGAAAGGAAAGATGAGCTCTCTAGAAATAAGCTTTTGTTGGTTAGCTTCATAGTGTTGTTAGTAAAATACCCACAGCATCTCTAAACCATGTGTTATTGCTTATCTCTACTTAATAAACTTGTGGATTTTTTTCCATAAAAGGGAAGTTTTTAATCATATCTGTTCTACTCTTTCTACAGAAAGTATAAATGGCATGTGTCTTTTTCACACATATACTGTTTTTCCTTTGGTAAATTTCATTTGTCTATTATTTTATTGTGCATATGCTGTCTGGGCAGGGAGTGCATATGTGCACTTGTACAGGTTGTAAGACACCTTTCTGAAGTCATTTTCTGCTTCCACCTTTTGATGTGCATTTTGGGATCAAGTCAACAGACTTCAGTGTTCAGCACCAAAATGCATAACAACTCACAACAGGGAAGGTCTTTCCTTGCTTCTTCCAGATGCTGCTTGCTGCCAGTGCACCTTGACATCCCTTATTTTACACTGCATCATGCAAGCTTTTGCTTCTACTTGCAAACGGCATTCTTGTGTGTGCGTGCATGTATGTATATGTGTGAGAGCATGCATTGTGTGTGTGTGTGCCTGTGGGTGTGGTCTCTAAGTTTGTTCATCTGAGTCATAGTTACTATTCTATAACATTGAGGAGACACCATGACCAGCACAACTTAAAAAATAAAGCATTTAATTGGGGGCGTGCTCCCAGCTTCAGAAAGCTAGTTCGTTATCTTCATGGCAAGGAATGTAGCAGCATAAAGGCAGGCAAGCATGGTGCTGAAAAAGTAGCTTAGAACTTACATCTGTTCTTCATGTTTCAGACACAGAGAGAAACTGCGCCTAGCAGGAGATTTTGAAACCTCAAAAGTCATCCCGAGAGACACACCTACTCCAACAAAGCCATACATTCTAATCCTTCCCAAATAGTTCCTTATCTGGGGTCCAAGCATTCAAATACAGAAGTCTAAAGGGCCATTTTTATTCAAACTACCACACTTCACATGGCTTTTTTATAAAGACACCACTCACTGGACTTAGGATCTACCCTAATCCAACATACTGTCACTTTAACCATTGTTTTTCTTACATCCTAAAGTTATAAGTAGATATGAATTTTAGAAGGACGCTATTTTACCCATCCTACATGCAATATACATTTGCTTCTTCTTAAAACACTCAGAAGTTTAAATCCATTCTAACATTAACCCTAAATCCAGATCTCATCTAAATATAAGCATAAATGTTCCAATTAAGACCATCTACATCATCAAAATCAAGCATGATTAATGCTGTGGGCATAGTCTTTCTTCACATAAAATTTACCTATACCTGTGAACCAGTAAAACCTAAAATGGTACAAAAGTACAAAATGGTCAGAGTGTTATGATGATGTAGAATGGAAAAGCCGCCCTCATTCCAACAGGGAGGAAGAGGGGATGAGGGCACAGTTCACAGGTTCCAAGCCCAGACCCCCACTAGGCTTTGGGGACTGAGGATGATTCTGTGGCTATTTTCTCACCTCTTGACAACCTCATCCTCTTGGTCATTAATTTGGAAATCATTTCTTTCTATTACAGTTAAGAACTAGCAAATAAATAATAATAATATGAAAATGAAGAACTTCATTTTTGTACAATTAATAGCTAATTTATCTGAGCAAATCTATATCAGTTTAACTTTACATCTTAAGTAAAGTTTTTACTTTTTGCCATTGTTTTTACTATTCAAGGTTAACAGAAACAATAGAAATTCCTGGAATACTGAGTTTTCTATGCTAATTCATAGATGGATTCGAGCCTATAGGGAGTCAGAAATCACATATCTTCTTAATCTATGTATCCCATACAGCACTACAAATACATCTAATAAATTTCAAAAAAAGCAACAGAAGCTTGCATTCACTTTTAAATGCCCTAGGGATACAAATCTAATTTTGTGACATAGCACTACAATTGAATAAACTTAGATTATTATTATTAAGGCAAATTTAATTAATTATGTATTAGTATAGCATGTCACCCAAAATTATGATACTATTGAAATGAAAAATTGCTTATTTACAGTTCTGTTTTGAGAAATTTTTTGTTAATAAACATTGATCTGTTATATAAATTCCACATAAGAACCTTAGTAATAAATGACAACTCATACACGAGATAATGGAGGCAGTAGAATATTTTACTCATGTTCAAAAAGTTGTATACTATTCCCTTAGAATGTCTTCTTTCTCAGATTACCTTTATTGTCACAAATGGTTTGTTTTAAGTAAAGCAGAATATGTTAATGTTTATCTTCCCTCTAATGTGTGACAGTACTTTGGGGATATCACTTGGTTGATCCTAGCAAAGCACCACAATTCTTTTTCTATTCATAGAAGATTATTAACTCAGTCAAGCATTTCTTAACACTTTAGTACATTGTCATGTAAGAAACCAATGTTGAGTTTATGTCAGATCATACATATTGCCTGAATAGAATGTTAGTCAAGCAAATACCATAGCATGGTGGCTTATTTTGTGTTTGAACAAGGATACCTATATATTTGGTCAAACATTATTCTCAGTACTTTTCTGGGAGTGTTTTTATGTAAAACTGCCATCAGTAATCTAAATGGTCTGATCTTTGTGGGTCTCATTGAGTCAATTGAAGACCTAAACAGAAAGGGCATTGTCAAATTTTAGTTTGAAGTTCAACATTCAAATCTTTATAAACTACAATTTATAGAAATTAGGGTTTTACTTTTTTGAAAGGTAAATTTTCAGTAGCCTTGTGAAATAGTGTTTCCAAGCCATGACAGGTACAGTGCACACATGAACTCTCACTGGATGTGACTGCATGAATAAAATGTGTACAAGAAGCCAGGCAGTGGTGGTACTCACCTTTAATCCCAGCATTTGGGAGGCAGAGATAGGCAGATCTCTGTGAGTCCAAAGCCAGCCTGGTCTACAGAGCAAATGCCAGGACAGGCTCCAACGCTCCGTATAGAAACCCTGTCTTGAAAAAAAACAGTATGTGCAAGATTAAGACAGTCAAAATTCCAGCAAGAGTAGGGGAAGCTCTTGGGTTATACCATTAACTGAAGAGCTGTTGGCAATTAATTGATGATTGATGAGGACACGGCATTTCAGTTTTCTTCAAGGCTACTCACGTTCCAGTAGACAGACATATATCCGCAAACCTACTAACAGCACTAAGAGGGTTTAAAAAGAACACAGAAGGGTGAGAGATAAAAGTGGCAGCGGTGCAATGGAAAGAGCTGAGGGAAGAGTGGAGTCACCAATTTCATCAAAACACATTATATGCATATATTAAATTATCAAACAATAAATTATAAAGGAAACAAAGGTAAATTTTGACAATATCGGCTATTTTGTAGTTTTAGTTTGCCTTATTTTCAAGCAATCATTTGCAGAGCTAAGGCAGCCTCACAAACAAAATACCAGAAATCATGGGAAAAATAAGCAGCCTTGTAGTCAATAGAGAAATCAAGAAAAAAAGACTGGAGCTTTTTCAAAGTTCCATTCCCAGGAATATTGTTCTTTTTTGACATGTCTGGCAGTTGCCTGGAAGACTCTACAACCAAGGCTGTCTTAAGTGACTAACTCATAAAACTTACCAATGCCAACAGCAGATATCTGGGGAATGTCTACTGAAAACAATCACAGCCAATTGTTGAACATCTTAGTTGCCTGAGACAGATGATAATGACAAGCATTTAAAGAAATGCTTAAAAAGAAGATCTGGGGGATGAGACATCCAAGTTCTGACATGTTCCTAGGAACCTCACCAGGGAGGCACATGCTCAGTAGAATTGAGTCAGACATTGCAGAGGTAGAAAGCAAGGGCTCAATAAGAACAGTGAGCTGCTTAGTAGAGTGTCAGTGTCATAGCCTGAAAACACACAAACCTTCTGACCACATATTAGCTCCCAGAATCAGAATTAACATCTATAAAATAATTAAATAATTTCAGACTTAACATAGATTTAATGATTACCCATGACAATGAATATATTGTTTACAAAATTAGTCAAGAAAGGTCATTAATAAAATAACAATATAGTGCAGGAACTATCCTATTTTTGAGGCACTACACTGAATATTGCTTTTAAACCAAAAACATTGCATATAAGAAATTATGGCACACAAAATGAGGGAAATGAAGTCAATTGAAATTGCTATTAATAAAGATGAAACATTGGGCTACCTTGAAAAATAAAAACATTAACTACCTTAAATCATTCAGAAACTATAATAAAGGCATCCAAAGAACCTAAAGGAAAGTATGAGAATACCATCTCACAAGAGAGGACATAAATAAAGTGATGAGAAATAGATAGAAATAAACAGAAATTCTAATGCTAGAAAATTCAGTAAGTGAAATGACAAGTTCATTAGACTTCAATAACATGAATGTCTTGATCAAAACACATTATATACATATATGAAACTCTCAAACAAAAATTACAAAAGACAAAAACATATAAATTTTAACAGTAGTAGTTATTTTTGTAGTATTTTAATTTGCTTTTTTCAAGTCTTGAAAGAAGTTCAATGATTACTGTTTAATCAGAGTAATAGAAATTTAGAAAACAATGAGGAAATCAAACAGTTCTTCGAACATCAACAAATTATGACAAGCATTCCAACATATACAAGGAGGGAAATTAACAATGGGCAGAAAGAGATGAAAGGGAAAAGATAACTCAAAATAATAATTGTTGCAAATTCCTAAATTTGATGAAAAAAGTTTTACCATCCATCCTAAACCTCAACCAAATCCTAGTATGATAAACTAAAATTCTCCCATTATAAGCATATATTATATTAAGGGTCAAAAACAAAGAAAAAACTTGAAAATAACAGCAAAGAATCTGGGAAAGGTTTCTGACTAACTCAGTTTCCTAATCAAAATAATGGAGAGAGAGAAGCAATGGGACAGAATGTCTGAAGTGGTGAAGAAAAAACTGTCAACCAAAAGTTCTGCATGCAGTAAAACAGGGCAAACAAAAATGAAGGGCATTTCAATACATACTTATAACTCCAGCTACGTGGAAAACAAAGGCAAGAGGATTGTATAAGCCCAGAACCTTGAGTATAGCCCATGGAAAAAAGTAAGACCTTGTCTAAATAAGCAAAACCGAAAAAATGCACAAGTTGAGGTATTACAATATATTATTGAGATATTACAGATTAACAATATCTGAGAAAACTTCTCTATCAGAACTTTCATATAGGAAACACAAATGGAGTCCTTCAATCAAAGAAACTACAGATAAAAATATTTTTAAAACAACTATAACTATAAATACCTGATTTTTGACAAAGAAGCAAAAGTATCAAATGGGAAAAAGAAAGCATATTTAACAAATGGTGCTGGCATAACTGGATNAAGAATGAAAATAGATCCATATCTATCACCATGCACAAAACTCAATTCTAAATGAATCAAAGACCTCAACATAAAGCCAGCCACACTGAACCTCAAAGTAGAGCAGGCGATGAGCTAAACATGGCCCTGCCTCCGACAGGATATACGCTGTTGTCCCTGGCTCCTGTCACCAATGAAGGCAGTGTGGATGCCCAGAATCTCAACCCACACCTGTGTCCATGTGGGGGTTTAAGGGCCAACTTGAGTTGGGTCCATACCAGTCCATGTTGACATGTTAGCCCTGCCTGCTGCCAAGGACTATGTCTAAGTCCACCATGTAATCACAGCAGGGGTCTGTATTGATGTCTGTGTCTCCTGTTATCACTGAAAGTAGTGAGGATGGAGCCACACAGACTTCGCCCCACCCCTCATTGGCTGCAGCACTAGGGGAATTGGCCCTGCCACTCACCAACTGTACCACTCTAGAGAGTGGGTCCTGTACCTCCTCAGGGCAGCACAGTAGAGCTGTCCCTGCTAGCGACGATGATGGTGAACTGGACCTAAATATACAAGAATGGGAAAGCTAGCCCCACGGTGTGTCACCAGGTGATGTGGGCAAGGGACAGATATCCCCAATGCTCATTACCCCTTATCCCTCATCACCTACCAAAGGCTGAAAAGACTGGTCCCACAGTCACAAGAGTAGGAGAACTGGTTCTGCCCCTCAAGGACTGCAGCACTTGGGAGAACGGGCAGCACAGTAAAGCTGAATCCGCCCGGTGACCCTGGCGCAGGTGAGCAGACTGATGTGAGCTTGACGGCAGGACTGACCCGGACCCCCATCTGCCATAGGGTGAGAAAAAAAATGCTCTCTCACCTCTCACCCTTGCTACCTGTGGCAGGTGAGAGAGCTGGCTCTGGGGTCACTACAGTGGAACAACTGATCCCACCCCTTTCCAGTTACAACACATAGGACAGAGGTCTTGGCCCCTCCCCTGGGCAGCACACTAGAGCTAACTCTATTGGTGACGGTGCAGGTAGGCTTGGCCTGTGGGCATGAGAGCAGAAAAGTTATCCCCACCCTCTCTTCATATACCATGGGATGGCAAGAGTAAGGGAAATATGCCCTCGTCCTCCCTTGCCGCATGTGACAGGTGGGAAAGCCATCCTTGGGGACATAAGAATGGGAGAGTTGGCCCTGCACTTTGCCTGAGCAAAATAGTTGATGTGGCCCTGGTGGTATTAGTATGGGTGAGCTGTACCAGCTTGCACTCCCACCAGCAATGCAGGAGTGTTCCCTTTACCCCNGATCTTGGCCATTCTTACAGGTGTAAGATGGAATCTCAGAGTTGTTTTGATTTCATTTCTATGATAATTAAGAATGTTGAAAATTTCCTTAAGAGTTTCTATGTAGTCATACCTTAAGATTTATTGGGCACCTGCAATTGGAATGATTGGACTGGTTTTCTGCCTGGAAACCTTGTCCCAAATTGTACTGTTTTAAATATGCTTTAAATTGTACTGTGTTTAAAATACATTTTAAATATGCCTGGCATTAGATTCCGTGAAGTCTGATCCAGTTTGACAGAGTCAATCTGTACTGGGTTTTCATTTTTGTCTCTGCGTGGTTCACTTCCTTATATGACACCTGCAGGAACCCCCTCACTGTTTCTTCTCCTATGCCCTCTCTGCTTCCTTCCTGACCACCATGCAGTGAGCAGTTCTGCCTCACCGCAGGCCTCAAAACCACGGAGAAAGGGGATGGTGTGCAGAAACTTACTAAACACAAGATCATCTTTTCTCCTCTAAGTTGACTTTCTCGGATATTTGTTTCACAGCTAAGAAAAGCTCCTTGATTTATTATATGATTTATACATTATTAAAATAGTAATATTTGTTATATTATATGATTATATGATTTATTATATGACATGGAAAATGCAAAGCCGTTAAAAGTTAAAAAAAACTATCAGGCAGATCTTACATAAATATTAGCACAGAAGTCTTCAACAGAATACCACAATGCCAAGTCTAGCAACTTATGAAAAGCATTATACATTATAAGCTAAAGGGACTCATTTAAAGAACACAAAATTCATTTGGTATAGGAAATTGCCAGTAGCATGAGCCTCTGTCTCAGCAGTTAGCACTGTGCTAGGTGGCAGTTGCATCACATGGATGCTTACCGCATGAACTACTTCAGGGCCGGCTTCGTGAACTCGTGAAAAGGATTCTCATCAGCTACCCATTAATAAATCACAGAAAGACTTCATTTTGCATCTGAAATGCCATCAGATGAATCAGTATTTGTCCTTGCATCTTGTCACCATCCTCTGCACTTTCACTTGAGTGAACTGGTTGAGATTTGGGCCTCTTTTTCATTTGTTTTTATTATCTTACAGAGAACAATTGGTTTCACTATGGGATTCTTTAAACAATGTTTATTGCGTCATTCCTTCCTGCCCCTGCTGTCCTTCATCTCCCTGGCCTGGAGGCTTCCATCCCCCAGTAGTCTCTCTCTGTTCTCAAGGCCCGTGCTTTTCCCACACCCACCTCATCGCTCTTGTTTCATCTCATGGTCCTCCTGTCTAGTTTCACAGGCCATACTTAGTCGTACAACCCTTTACTTTACATAGATGAAAACGCGTGAAACTGTGATGTTTCTAACAACTTTCAAAATCAACAGTTAGGGGAAACCCTTTCAATAAAACAAGGCATGGGTTGCAGTATTCTTATTTTCCCTAAGTGCACTCAATGGAAACAAAGCATTAAACAAGCACAGAATTGTCTAGCCCCAAATGATATTTCCCTGGATAAAATACCATTCTCAGTAGTCTATCATGACATAAAGAAAATACGAATAAAACCAACTGCTTTTGTGGACAGTCACATAATACTACATTCTTCCCGTAGCTCCCTTCCAAAAAGAAACAGAGGACTTTACGGCAGGTATCAAGGGCATCCTGTACAGTTCTGAACATGGTATTTCTGTGTAAAATGAATTGGAGGTTCATTGAAATATTGGAAACAAACACATTAAGCAAAGCAATGCAAAACACACCACTTACATATATTTGAACCGAACAAAAGAACTTCTGATACCTTAGGAGGAGACAGAGGATGGTGTCCCACTTATCAGCTAATTTACACCTTAGTCACCAGTACTACAGAATGGGTTAGCCTGCTTAGCACTCTAAGGCTAGAATATATAATAATATTTTATACTTATAAAGGATGTCAGAATTAATTATTTTAACTACATTATATTGCTGCCTGGTGGTTCAGAAATATTGTGTGTGCTTCTTAAATTACATAAAGTCATCTAAATTGATTAAAATCCATGCTAAAAGCAGAGTTGCTGGCCTTGAAGTTGGTGCTCAGTCTATTTTTGCATTGCATCTCCAGGCCTCTGGACTCTTGGATGGGTTAATTAACCTCCCTAGCTTTAAATTTGTCCATAAAATGGTGATAATAAGACATACCTCACAGTCATATATTGTGCTAATTAATTGATTTGGTGAAAGCTCTTCCATATGTATGGAAGGAAAGTATAAATTGTAAATATTTCAATTAATTTTAATTGATAAAGGATCATTTTTCATACCATTTATCAAGAGGGATCATGACAAAGATATTGAATAATACATAAAATGACAAGAAATCCTCCATCACTCACAAAAAGGAGTGCTTGAAAAGAAATCTTACTCCAGTCAGCATCCATGACTCATTCACTGAAGAGAGCTAATGATTTTCAATCCATGCAGGCTGCTGTGTTCTATAGTGACCGTTCTGACAAGCAAATCTCTCTCATTTGGGATTGTATTTTAAATAAGTGGCCAATATCTCAGTCTGCAATGCAATTCTTTGCAGTTTGAAATATGTTACATGAAAAAAACATAAATTCATTCTATTTCATATACCTTAGGCAAATTAGTATAAAAGATTTTATACCAATATTAAATGTAATTACAAGCAAATTTATTTATATCTAAGTAAGCCTCATAGAGAGCATCTCTCAGAGAAGTATTATTCATCTGTATCTGCTTTCTTAAATGAGTTTTTCTGTCTGACAGCTCTAAAAGCATGTTGAGCAGAAATCTTAAAACAAAGGTACAGCTAAGTTATTTCATCTTAAAACTGTAAGTAAATAATTTAAGAACTTCTGTTTCAGACACGAACCTGATGCTGAAGCTTCAAGGCCACATAAACCTGGAATTATATGGTGGTAAAAGGCCGGTGCTGTGTGCAAGAAATGAAACATTGAACCTTTGAATGTGTCTACAGCATGGTTTGTAGCTATCCTCAATCAAAACAGAGCACCCATTGATTTTTGCTGCCCAAAACAGGAAGTCTGATTCTCTGAGTGGCCCTCTATGAAGCCTTTCTCCAGCACCTGTTCTTTTCCCCTGACCAAATGTTTGCACTTAGTCACGAGTAAACTTCTAATAGTTAAAATTCTATCTAAATTAAGTCAAGTTAGGTCCTGGTTTACAAAGGAAATGATGTAACCAGAGTGTACTAGTGGAGCTGATGTGCCTGTGAACCCATGCCAAGATGCTGCTGCTTCATCTTCTGCGAAGATCAGCGCTGTGGTCCAAAGTCAAGCAGGGTTTCTCATGTGTTCAGACTTAAAATCTCACTTGCCTTTCCCATATCTCCTCCACAGTGATCTTCTCATTTATAAAGCCCAGGGACTTGACTGGCATATACCACATACTTGTGTACTTGTGTGCCTATGGGCACATCTATGCATACATATGCAGAATAATTTTCTCATTTGTAAAGCATAATGCGAGTTGATAAGGGATTCACTTATGCTATGAATATGTTTTATTACTATTGGTTAATAAAGATGCTGCTTTGGCCTATGGAGATAGAGATAGGTGGGAAAACTAAGTGAATGAAGGGAGAAAGAAGGAGTCAGGCAGGCAAACGCCAGGTAGCTACCAAAGGAGAAAGAAACCAGGACCTTACCAGTAAGTTACAGCTTCGTGATGATACACAGATTAATAGAAATGTGTTAATACAAAATATAAGAGCTAGCTAGGAATATGCATAAGCCATGGGCCAAACATTGTTGTAATTAATACAGTTTCTGTGTGATTATTCAGATCTAGGTGACCAGGAAACTAAAGTGCAGCCTCCATTTACTGAGTTTACAGAGAGTGGCATGTGTTTAGCATGAGTGTACTTATGTGCGTGTGTACACACCTCTACATATACATGCAGTCTAGTTCAGCCTAATTAGCAAGGGCAACATCTTACCTGCCCAATAATAGAAATGTCCAGAACCCTAACCTACCTATATTACTATATCCCTCTTCATGTAGCTGTGAATTAATGCTGATCTTAAAGATTTTATGCACAAAATTTACCTTTCCTTCTAGCTTTGCATAAGAGTGAAGCTTCTTTTCAGGATTTTATTATTCATTTAGGTTAAAAAAAATAACTGTAGAATGATATAGGCACTATAGAATGATATAGGCACTATAGAATGATATAGGCACTACAGAATGATATAGGCACTGTAGAATGATAGACCCACTGTAGAAAAATGTTTTCAGTTCCTCCCAAAGTTATACTTGGCCTTAGTACATGATCATCAAATTACTCTTTGGTATATATCTAGCTTTAATTGTCAAACTAGACACAGTTTAGAAACATCTGGGAAGACAGTTTCAGTGAGGGATTATCTCTACATCAGGTTGGCCAGTGGGCCTGTTGGGGTATGGGTTGTCTTGATTCTGTGAATACTGCATGATATAGTCCATTGTGGGTCCCACAACTCTGTGTTTGCATCCCAAACTATATAAGATTGGGGAAAGGGAGTTAAGTAGTAATTATGCATGTATTCCTGGTCTCCTTCCTCTAAACTGTGGGTGTGGCTATCTTGTTGAGCTCCTACCGTGATTTCCCTGCAATGATGGGTAAATTGTAGTGAAAATAAACTTTTTCTGCACTAAGATCCTTCTTTCTCAGGGTATGAGACAGCAACAGAAATAAAACTATAATGATTCCAAAACTGAAAGCAAAAGCACAAACAGATGCCAACATAAGCAAGTTCATAAGAAAATTACCTAGTCTCTAAGGTCCACAGCACAGCACTCATCCCTCCATATTGATACCTATCAATAAATTAGTGAATAAACAAATCTGGTACCTACTGAATTATTAAGTCAAAAATCTGAATGAAATTCTATGCATAGATGGATTCAGAAAACATGCTAAATGAAACAGAAATTATGCTAAATAGAACATGAAAGAGCAAATATATTTGGATTCCACTTCCATGAATATTTGAGTTCCTACTCAATCGAAGTTACTTTCAGTTTAGATGGGTAGTTTATAAGTAATAGAAATGTTCTCAAAACTCATGAGAATGAAAATACCACAATCAAGATGCCAGCAGATTTGGTGTCTAGTGAGAACCTGGTATGCTTCAGAGGTGGCACATTCTTGCTTCATGCTTATGTGATGCAAGAGCTGAGAATCTAACTCAGGTCCTCCTCAAAACCAACGTGCTCATAACCACTGAGTCATCTCTCCAGCCTCTAAACACTGCACTAGATTATCAAAGTAGTTAGCATAATTTCACAATACAAACATAGTTTAGAGGAATAATCTTAATATGCTGTCCAATCTAGACTAGAGATCATGACCTTCCTGTCTCTGCTTCCTAAATATGTGGAATTACAAGTGCATGTTCTCGTAGCTGACTGTGCATTATGTATTGAGGCTAATAGGAATTAATTTAGTATATTTCTACAAAATTATTTAGTGCAATTTGACTCATTATTTTTTCATAACAACTATTAGTCTTTATACTCTGTGTGTATTTGTGTGTGCATGCGTACATGTACCAAATCCAGTTTCTGAAAGTGGTAAAGAGCACACAGTCTTACAATTTATTAGATGAGAAAATACACATAAAATTTACTTTTGCAATTCTGTTGAAGTTCACAGGAAAATACCCTTCTTGAGGTTTATTAAACTCTAATCATTTTCTTGAAAGATTAGCAGCAATTATCATTAAGGTTTAAGCACTTAGCTGTGACTACTGCAATAAATCTTATTAAGATAACTGAAACATACTTTTTCTGCATGTAGCAACCTGTTTCAGAATCACGACCATCTGTAAGTGATGATTGCATGGCTCACACAGATGGGAATAAAACAACTGTAAAGCTATACCATTCTTTAATCATCAGTTGGTACCAAACAAACTAAACCTTGAGTCAGACTATTTGCATTTGAAAGATTATATGATCACTGTAATTAACAAATACTCATCAGGCCTCTTATATAAATGAATTATGAGTACCTGATTAAAAATAACACTTGAACTGTGAAGACCCCCACTCTAATCTCTGACAGACCATAAAATAATCATATGCTAACAACAGAGGAACTGGTTTCAAGTTTTCATAGCACACAATTCCCCTGCAGATTTAAAATGACAGAAGAAGGGAAGAGAATAATTTATTCTTTCTGGCTTTCAGCACAGAATCATAAGACCTTGGAATCCATAACTTCAGGGCTACACTAAACTGCTGTCAACCTAATTTAGTTACAAAGGTGAGTCCTGCCCTACCTTGCTTCCCCTCAAGGCAAGGTAAAGGCATATCCCTGTTTCTCACAAAGCCCACATCACAGAGTGGGAAAAAAATCAAGGAGATCAATATCTTTCTGGGAATGACCACATACTGCCCAACCTGATCTCTATCCACTGCATTAGTAGCCAGAGGACAGAGGCATGAGCTATGTGCAACAAAGAATGTGAGTTTGCAGCTGAGACTGCTTTGCTTCCAGTCCAGAGTGTATTAGCAAGATGAACCACCAAATTACTTAATCATTACAGTTTCCTCATCTATTAAAAAGAAGAGACAAAGACACACACACACATTTACACACACACACGTGCACACACACACATACATACAGGTACAAATACACACATACACACACACATACACACGGGTACTCAAACACACAGGTGCACACATGGTGTGGGAAGTCCTTCTGTATATGTGTTGCTTTTATTGGTTGAC
>LOJH01021097.1:12711-23467 GCA_001685095.1 Ellobius talpinus | reverse complement strand
TCTCTCTCTCTCTCTCTCTCTCTCTCTCTCTCTCTCTCTCTCTCTCTCGCCTCTTTCACTATGCTTTCTCTATTCTCTATCCCCTGTTATTCTCCCTTCTCTCACAGAGAGCACTGGTCAGGTCAAGTCTGTGGGCCCTGGTCAGTCTACTTCTTTCTCCCTCTGCTCTGGACTTTTCCAGATGCCTCTGGCTGTTCTCTCCCTCATATTTACAACAAAAGCCTTCCCTTAACCGTGCCATGAAGAATCATGCCATCAGTCTACACACCAAGTGCTGGCCCTGTCCAGACATCCTTCTCAGTTTTCTTGTTGCTTTGAGAGAGAGTTCTCAGGCATTCTCTCTCTCTCTTTTCTCTCCCTGAGATCCTGGCATCTCATGTCACATGTGTGGAGACACTGTGGCAAACGTTACTTGAGATGGCCAGAGCCACATTTATGTTATTTTGTTTTCTACCATGGGGGGGGTCTCATGAGAAGTATTTAGTGGAATGGTTCTCTTCTTTCGCCTTTACATGGGTTTAGGGGTTGAACTCGGGTCACCAGGTTTTAGCAGCCATTCCACTGCCCCAGGTTCACACTTAAAGCATGCCAACTATTGCCCGGTGGGAGAGGAAAGTCTGCATTAGAGTCACACAGCATCAGCAGGTCCTCTCCAGATCTGCCATGTGCCAGGCCTGGCCTGGTGTCCTACCAGAGGGGAAGAGTTGCTGTGTGATTTGGGAGGGCATGTGCTCCGGGGACTGCATAGAGGAGGTGCTTACACTCACACACAGGAAGCAACTGAAGGTGGCCCTGCTTGCGCTAGCTCAGAGACAAAGGGGAGCAGATAGGGATGGGTGTTGTGGCTTCGCTGTCTCGCTTTATTCTTAGGTGTTTTCCAAGAAAGCAAAGGCCACAAGACTGAACCTAGGACTCGGCAACTGGATATAGTTCAGGCCCTGGGTCAGAGGTGCTGTTTGAAATCTGACCTAGAATAGTGGTGTGGGAGCCAGGGAAGGAGAGAGGGAAGCACGGAGAGAGGGAGGCAGTTTGGCAGCATTGCCCTGTGGGACAAGTCTGCGCTGGTTGGGCCAGCAGCTAACTTTGCAGCCCAGCTGCCTGCATAGCTCTAGAAGTTGTGCCCAGAAGCCTAGTCCAGAGTTTGCTCAGCCTGCTACTGCCTCTGTGAGCACTTAACACCCTGCAGCAGAACTCAGGCTGCTCACAAGGCTGGAATGGATGTCCCCCTCTGCAGGAGATGAAAAGTAAAGTCATAAAGTGAGCTAAAAGGCTAGTGTGCCTGACTGAGCAGAGTGTCCTCTGGGCTGGGATGGTAGCAGCAGCAGGGCTTTCCCTGAAATCTGAAGGGCGTGAAGCCAGATGGGGGAGCTCTCTTTAGGTAGAGGGATTGCAAGCAAAGAATGCTCAGTGCCTAGCAGAAAGGGGAAGGGGGAGCTCAGGAGAGAGCCAGTCCAGTGGCCCCATTCTGGGGACACTGCCTAAGGGTGGAGGCAGCCTCTAGAAGAATATGTATATAGAGCACAGATCATGGCCCTGGCTGGAACCAGTGAGCAGACTATGAGTCTGGGGGCTGGCATGTGTGGTGTCTGAGGGTGACTTTTTAATTCACAGCAGAGGTACCTGGCAGCCAGACAGGCTTGAAGCCTGTGTGCACTGCAAGAGACAGCTACCCCGTGGGTGGGGATTCCAAGCTTGAGTCAGCAGATGTGGCTTGGGAGCATGTCTATGCCTAGGTCAGGCCTAGGGGCCTGTGCCACACCTAGGGAGGGGTGTTGGTAGGCCCTGAAAGAGCTGTTGTTATGCCATAGCAGAATCCTTCCCATATTCTATCATGTCCATGAAACTTCTAAGGCTTTTTTGCTCCCCAAGGGGATACTACCACCACTAAAGGGAGTTCTTGCTTGGCTGTCTTCCTGCCCAGCCTTCCTAAGGCAGCCCCTAGGCAGCTGCGACTCTGCTTGGAGGCAACTGGCTTTGGCCCATTCTCATTGCCCAAACCAGTGAATCCCCAAGTCACACAGACTTCATGACTGGAGGCTGGGAAAGGAGCCCCCTGCTGCCCTGGGCAGGGGCTGTTAGCTACTGTCTTTTCTGGTGGAATGGAGTGAGCCTTAGGGCCTCCAGCTGGGCATGGGGCATGGGACACAGGGCAGGGGCTGGACTGAAGTTACCCACAGTGACTCCTGGCTGGGCAGGAGTCATTTCCTATCCTCTTCCTAGGAGCCTAAGCTCCTGTTAGTGGAGACTGGCCTGGCTAGCTCTAGGTACAACACTGTAGCTGCTCCTAAGGACTCCACACACACACACACACACACAAGAGGAATGGGTATGTTTATCTTCATGTGCATACTCCATCCACCTGCTTAAAAAGCACAAGCATCCTGGCCCCTGCAACCTCTCTCTAGCAACACTGTGATCATCCTGGCCCCTGCAGCCTCCTCCAGCATCACTGTGAGCGTCTGGTCCCTGCAGTTCCTGGAACTCGTGTCAGAAGTGAGAAACCTGGATCCTGTGACAAGCATGGTCCATAGATAGTTCCAGAACACAAGGCAAGTTAGGGGGACGGAGACCTCTGAATCAAAGGTCAGTGTTTGTGTGGAGTAAAAAAGATCCTTCAGGATCCATAAAGTCAAGTTCATCTCATAAGAGCATCTGTCTGTCTCTGTCTTTCTCTGTCAAGGGACAGTGGGATTTTCCATGCTGCCTTAGGGAACCTTTACCTGAAAGGGGGAAGAAAGCCCTGGTCCTGATGTTCACTCAGGCTGGATTGTCTTCACGGTGTCCTTCACCTTCAGCAAATGAGCCGTAGTAGATACAGTGATCAACCATCTCCTCTCAGGAATTTGTACTGCTGCTGAGTCATGTCACACATTTCTAATCAATTTGTAAAATATATCTGCTCAGCTTAAGACATTGTGCAATTTCTGTTAGCATAGAACAGCTTTGATATTTTCAGTGAGTTAGGTTTTCCTTGCACTTGCTGTGACTTGATCACTGTGGAGAGCTAGAACCCACAGACAGAAGCCTTAGGTGACTTGGTTGTCCTTCAAGCCTGGAAGCCAGTGCCAACACACCGAGGATGGCTTGAGAAGCGCTGGGCTAGAGCGGTTTGTCTTTGGCCTCTAGGCCTGCAGCCTAAATACTGTATTCACAGTTACAGCTCTGTGGCTGTGTTATTTATTTGCAATGAGGGTGAAGTCATTTGCTTTGTTTGCATTCTAGCCTCGTTGATTCTATTTATTCTCTCTTACTGTCTGTCTGACAGTCAAACATTAACTTGTTCCAAAACCTAAAATGTGTTTGGATCAGCTCTCTGGATATTTTGGTGTGTCTGGGGGACCCGACAGAGGTGAGTAAGAATGTCTCCATTCCTCTCTCTCCTTAGTTCCTAGGCTCCGTGGTAGTTTTGAAAGTATTTTCCTGACACTGAGCTGCAGTAAACCCCAGAATATACTACCCTGCCCAAAGGAGGGACAGTGGCCTGGAGGCCAGAAGAAAGCACACCAACAAGGGGGCCTTGACAGCCTGAGCTGTTCCGATTTGGTTGGCGTGTCATATAGCTCAGACCCTGATGAGACCCAGAAAGAGGTGACTGGCTGGCTGAAACCCAGAGTTCTAAAGCCTGAGCTGGTAGACCTGGGGCTCCTTAGCAACTCCCCAAGACACACACACACTCTCCAAGTGGAAAGTGTGGGCCACATTCTGGTAGCATCTGTGGCAAAGTTCTGTCAGGCCCCAGTGTGGTCTCCAGCCCCAGATTCCTATCCAGGAACACAGAGCTCCTCATAACTACAACCCACAGGAGGAGGGAGGAGAGAGGAGGGTGGAGAAAGAGCGGAAGACAAAGAAAGGGGTGCGGCAGGGCAGCAGCTAGCCGGAGGGGGCGGAGAGTGAGCTCAGCCTGGAGCAGGTCAAGGCTGTCAGAACTTGTGGGAGGGTTGAGAAGAAAAGCCCTGCAGCACACTCAGGCAGAAACGCCTCTTGCTTCCTTGTCTCAAGTCCCTGCTGTTACTTTCTGGGGGCCCGGTACTGAGGCAGAAGACAGGAAGAGCTGGGACCTCTCTATTGGCCAGAGGCACTCCTAACCTTGGGCATAAATAGGATCTCGGGGGCTCTGTCCTACAGCTGACAGTCCAGCAGCCTGCCCCGCTGCTCCTGCCAGGTGAGTGTGGTGTACACATCCAAAGAAGGCCTGGGGCTCCTGGAGCAGGAATCCGTGACACTCCAGAGACTCCCCTGGGGGAGGGGCATGACCTGGGCTTTGCCAGTCTAGTCTCGTGCACAGCTAGTACATGAAGTGTACGTGCCAGGCACACTTCACAGTGGTGGAGACACAGTGTGGAGCAGTCAGGAGGTGCGTGGCTCCTGTGTGCTGCACTCAGCAGCAATAGCTGTAAGCCTATTTAGGTTCTTTCTGTGCCTTGGGCCACGACCCTGGGAACTGTGAGTCTGCAAGTTAACCTGAGGTTCTTGTAGACAGGCAGTGAACTAACCACATACCCCATAACCTGGCTGGCGCCCTTCTCTTTCCTGGATAGAACCAGGGAAACTCTTGCAGGAACATTTTGGGGACCCAGGCATGTGTTTATGGTGTCTCACCAATCTGGAAGTTCCTTCTGTTCTCTTCTGGGGCTGGTTGGGCAGGGTCCTTCTTGGGACTAAAGGTGCCAACACTTCTCTCTCCCTCTGCTGTAGGTGATGGAAAACGTGAGTTTTTCCCTGGGCAGAGCTCTTTGGGCCTTCCTCCTGGCCGTGCTAGGCTCTGCCACAGGCCAGCCGCTGGGGGGAGAATCGGTCTGTACAGCCCGGCCCCTGGCTAGATACAGCATCACTTTCACCGGCAAGTGGAGCCAGACAGCCTTTCCCAAGCAGTATCCTCTGTTCCGGCCCCCTGCACAGTGGTCCTCCCTGCTGGGTAAGGGCACCTTTCCTCCTTCTGCCCCATCCAGGAGGCTACAGTGCCTGCTCGCTGCCCACTTCACAGCACACAGCACAGGTCATTCTCAACTAAGAAACTTCCAACACAAAAGACACTTGCTAAATCCCCACCATACTAGTGGCTGGCGGAGGGCACAGTGGTCACAGGAAGGCTGGTGAGACGGACACTAGTCACCCAGCCAGGTGTGTCCTAACAACTTAAGTGTAAAGGACAATACTGTCTCTCTGTGTTAGGAGTGGATGTGGCTCCTTGTCATTCATCTGGGGAGCTAATATGGGGGGAGGCATGATATCCACTGTGGTCAGCCCTGTGGCATTGAAGTCTGTAGCTCCCCCACTGCTACCCATCCCAGCTGGCTACTCATGCAGTCAGGTCTTTGCACAGGGGCAGCTCACAGCTCTGACTACAGCATGTGGAGGAAGAACGAGTACGTCAGCAACGGGCTGAGGGAATTTGCCGAGCGTGGTGAGGCCTGGGCACTGATGAAAGAGATCGAAGCTGCCGGAGAGAAGCTCCAGAGTGTGCATGCGGTGTTCTCAGCTCCCGCGGTCCCCAGTGGAACCGGGCAGACCTCTGCAGAGCTAGAGGTGCACCCTAGGCACTCGCTAGTAAGTCTCTGCTGGTCCAGGAGAGGGTGTGTCCTGGGGCTGCAGCTGCTGAGCCTTCCGCTCCCATCCAGGTGTCCTTCGTGGTACGCATTGTCCCCAGCCCTGATTGGTTCGTGGGCATTGACAGTCTGGACCTGTGTGAGGGGGGCCGCTGGAAGGAGCAAGTGGTCCTCGATCTTTATCCTCACGATGCGGGGACGGACAGCGGATTCACCTTCTCCTCCCCCAACTTTGCCACTATTCCACAGGACACAGTGACGGAGGTAAGTAGTCCACAGTCCTTGCCCCATGGCATAGGCTGCAAAGCCATCCCCCACGGCATGATGGGACAAAGAAGGTGATTGGCGTGGTTGAGAAAATTTGTGAGGGCAGGGCAAAGGCTTCGGGCTGTTCCAGGGGGACCTCTGGGCACCCCAGACTTTGGCTTCTCCTTGGAGAATAATCCTGTTTCTGGTTGAGAGTGGGGTGCTGGTCTGCCTGGGATCTGGTAGTATTATAGAGAGAAGAGCCAGATGCGGGGCCTGCACAGCCCTTCCTTTCCAGTGAGGAGGTGTATGTCGTCCTGCCTGGTGCATCAGCAGGCACTCTATAGACAGGTGTCTCAGTGGAGCTGCAGTGTTGCCTCTGGGAGACGGAAGGAATGGCCAGTCTTCCTCAATCTTGGCAAGAGGCCATGTGGGCCCCTCCAGCTGTGCTGGGCTTGAGAGCCATTCAGATGACACCCAAGTTGGGAGTGTTTTCCTGCACTGTCCTGCTTGATGCTGGGTACTGAATCAAACACACACTTGAAAGTGGGCCTCCCAGACCCCTGTGGCAGCTTCTCCTCCTCTGTCATCCAGATAACATCCTCATCACCCAGTCACCCAGCAAACTCATTCTACTACCCACGCCTGAAGTCCTTGCCTCCCATTGCCAAAGTGACCTTCGTGCGGCTACGGCAGAGTCCCAGGGCCTTTGCCCCACCTTCCCTGGACCTGGCCAGCAGGGGCAATGAAATTGTCGACAGCCTCTCAGGTAATTTCCTTGTTTCCCGTCTTCTGTTAGCCCTAGGTAGACAGGCCAGGAAAGCATGCTGGAGCTCGCCCTCATGCTAACCCCAGGTAGACAGGCCGGGAGAGTGTACGGGAGCTCACTCTCATGCTAACCCCAGGTGGTCAGGCTGGGAGAGTGTGCGGGAGCTTGCTCTCATGTTAACCCCAGGTAGACAGGCTGGGAAAGTGTGCGGGAGCTCGCTCCCATATCACTACTACATGTCACCACTGGCTGAATTAGGGTGAGAAGCCACAACTTGTGCCCCTGAGCCTGTAGGGTGTACGTCGTCCAAGGTTATACACTAGGTCCTAAAGCCCAATATAAGGTACAACATGTGAGTTCATTCTGCTCCAGGCTAGCCCTTGTCTTTAGCATAGTTTCTGAGTCCACAGACTCTCCCAGGCCTCCCAGGTCACAGGAAACTTGAGCCTGAGCAATTTCAAAGGGGAATTCTTGTCACTCTTTAGGAGATGTTATTAATTTTTAAAGGTTTAGGATTTGGTGGATTCAAATACTGTAGGTAAAACTTTGATAGTATCTACTGTTGAAAGACCCTGAACAACGGAGAAAGACCCCAGATATGGTTAGGAAGCAGCATGCACCAGAAATGCCCTGGTGGCCTGCATGCCACAGCCGATAGGGATGGAGTGAAAAGATTCCAACTGTGCCTCCGTTAGCCAAAAGAGAAGAAGACATTGGTGGAAGCCTGGCATTCATGACACTCCCATGGGGACTTGGGTCCTGCCTGGCTGTGGTCAGTGCAGAGTTCCCAATTCTCTAGGGCCAGTCCAGGGTTCTCCTCTTTCCACAGATGATTTGAGAGTCCACTAATAGTACCTTGGGCTTTCATCCCTCAAGGGCCTCAGCTGGAGCTGAGAGAGCTGGGCACTGAGAGTGAGAATCACAGTTCCCTCACTGCACTGCAGCCTCCAACCAGTCAGACGCCCAGCAGTCTTTGTGTGAGGCCACAGAGAGTGACCTGGCGGTTTGAGGCTGTATTTCCCCAGTCCCTCACACTGGAAGAGTTGAGAGTGCCTTTCATCTGTTGGCAGGCCCCAGGATAGGCAAGCACCCCTCCAGACAGCCATAACTTATTTTCTTAAGGAGCAGGAACCAGCCAAGACCTGCCAAACTTCAGAGCCATTTCTCCTGTTGGCAGGAGCTGAAGGAGGCTCAGCTGCCAACTCATTTTTTTCTGGCCACTTGGGATGGTCTCTGCCCTGATGCATTGGCCAGGCCAGGGTCAGGCAGAAGGATGAGCTTGTTGATGGGCTATGTAGCACAGGCATTTGAAGTGTGTATCTCCTACCACCATTCATGATGGACAGTGGCGTCACCTGGGCAGACACAGTGCAATCTTATGGGAAGAGTCACTTGCAGGCAGGCCACTGGAGGGGTCCTTTTGACTCACCATTGGGGCATTTAGCCACCTGATCAGATCTGGGAAGGTAGCATGCTGGGAGTGCAGGGGCCACTGCAAAGGAAGGGCAGGCAAGGACAGTAGGTGGGGATGGCATGGAGAGGAAAGGGTGGGAGTGGATGCTGCTCTCCGCTCTGGCTGAGGACCACATCTCTGGTGACAGGGAACTTCAGCAAGCCTACCCATAGTTACCACTGGATGGCACAGGAGCCAGCTGAGCACTTCCATACCCAGTACATCTGAGGAACACAACGTGGTAAATCGTCCCAAGGTGTTCCCCGTCATGAAAAGCCATTGCCTGTAGCTAGGGCTTCTCACATCTGCCCACCTGTTCTACGTAATTCCCTCATGTCTTCGTGACTACCAACCTGTCAGTGGAGTAGGGGCAGAATACCTGGCATGGCCCACATGAGTTTCCCTTGCTACTTTGGGCTCCTCAGCAGCAGACACCAGACCTTGTCTGGGATGAGTATATCCAGGAAGCTCCCACTAGGCCCATGTCTGCTCCTCTCCCACTTTCAGCCACACACGGGTCATCCTGGGTCTGCTCCCCTCAGGAATCTGCAGGGTCCAAGAGCTCCATTTGGGAAGCTCTCCCTGCAGACCAGAGCTGCTGCAAGTGTTCACAGTCGAGCTTCAGCTGCTTCTCTGCTGTCAGGAGGTGGGAAGGACTCAGGTGTCTAGCTATACCTGAAGATGAGGGCTCAGGTATCTCATCAAGGCGGGCTGCCTGGAACCCTCACTCTCAGGCAAGGTTCTAGGCAAAATTTGGGTCTGTTCATCTTTCCAAAGGCTCTTTGTAGGCCCTGTCCCACCTTTTCCTCTGAGGAGAGGGCTATTTTAGGAGTGGCCTACTGAATCTTCTAGAATATTCCGGGTACTGTATTTGACATCCCCAATCTCTTTTTGTTCCTTTCTGAATTCTTCCAACATCTAACTTGTTTCTGGGAGCTCCACAGATTGATTGCAGCAGCACAAGGGCTCATAAAAAAATGGGATCCTTCCCTGGGAGCCATTAGCCTGGCTACTGCTGCCAGCACTGTCCTCTCATGACACTAGTGGCGGTGGCTGGTCTCCTGGTCTCTTGGTCTCCTGTAGATGATTGTTCTCTGCTGACTGGCTGGCTGGCTTAGCATATGGTGGATATAAGGGCAATTGCATTTTGCTCTGGAAAATGGAAATTACCAGGTTGTTTAGTCATAACCCCAAACTGATTATTTTTAAATTTGTGAATATGATAGCAGCAAAGGAGACATAATCAAAAGGAACACTACTGAAAATGTTTGAGCTTCCTGGGTGTGTGTGGGGAGTAAGATTCCACAACCCAAAGGGTTTCCTGGCATCTGTAGGACTTCAGAAATGTCAGTTATGAAGGTCACTGGGGCCAGAGAGTCACCTCCCCTCAGAGAGGTCCCTGATGTTGTAATGCCTCTTCCATAGCGGGTAAGATCCCACAACCCATGCTGTCACAAGTTAGCCAAGGTTTCCTGAAGCTTATGTCTGGAAAGGAACAAGTCCAGCCAGTCATCTGGTTCTTGTTTGAGTGTATATCTGTGATACCCATCATGCATCTTGCTCTACACTCCTGAGAAGAGCAAGTGTTTTGTTCAGACTTTGGAGCAGTCTCCTGGGATTGGCGCACATACGGGGATAATCCCTTGTTCTTTTTCTGAGTGTCTCCCTACATAGTACTCATTGGGTCTCCCTTGTGCTTTGTCCAGTTCCAGAGACACCGCTGGACTGTGAGGTTTCCCTGTGGTCATCCTGGGGACTGTGTGGAGGACCATGTGGAAAGCTGGGAGCCAAGAGCAGAACTCGTTACGTCCGTGTTCAGCCTGCTAACAATGGGACCCCCTGCCCTGAGCTTGAAGAAAAGGCTGAGTGTACCCCTGATAACTGTGTTTAAACCCAGACTCCAGTAACCAGCCCTTAGGGTCCTCTCAAGCCATGGACTCAGATCCGGGCCACAAAGGGTTCCCGGGAGGCACATGCAGACAGGGAGAGGAGCTTGGGTAGTTTTGCACCATTTCCCACCATGGTTGGGCTGATGAATGCTCTGGACACAGAGGTCCTCAGTGGCAGGTAAGAGATGGGCTGCTTCTCCCACCTTGTGATCCCTGAGGCTCATGGTCTGCTCTGCACAATGTCCCATGTAACATCACTGCGGCGAGAGGCTGCTGTCGACGCAGAGCAGGTACACCGAGAACAGGCAGAGGATGCTGTAAGCCTGTGAGCCCCACAACCACACTGCTGTCAGATACCTCAGGCCTGCTGCCACTGCTGCACCTGCTCCTGGAGGCCAACGATGCAACTTCACACTGCTCTTGGCTTCAAATGGGAGTGGCCACAGGAAAAATAGATGAAGAGGGGCAGTTTGGGGAACTTGGTCCTCTTCTGTCACCAATACCTTTGCATTTGAATAAAGGTTGTGTTTCTGACAAATGCCAGAGGGTGTGTTCCACCTTTCCTGGTCACCCTGCAGCAGAGGTGCTCACGGGTATGTACAAGTAGAGGTCACACATTCACGAGTACCCACAGTGACGTCATGGCTGCAAAGTGGGTCCTGAGCCGTAGTGGAGGAGGCAGACTCATGGGACCTGTGCTGAGGATTCAGCTGCCAGACAAAGTGGCATGGAAACAGTGCTCACACATTCCAGACTACCACACAAAGACAGCATGGCATAGGGGGGACGTTCAGAGCAGCACCGAGAGAGAGAGAGAGAGAGAGAGAGAGAGAGAGAGAGAGAGAGAGAGAGA
>LOJH01021096.1:0-20451 GCA_001685095.1 Ellobius talpinus | reverse complement strand
GTTCCTTTATTTAGCCAATGAAATCAACACAGAACAGAAGACCCTCCTACATCAGTAATGACTTTGGTGACCTCTCAGAAGTGTTTACCAGACATGGGCCAACGGTGGTTACAGGGTGGGGAGAGCCACACATGGAATGCAGAGCAGGAGTCTGGGGCCACAGGGAGCCATTGTGGAGCGGGGCAGCTACAATCCCAGGAAATCTACAAAGAGCAGAGCCCTCATGAGACTCAAATTCACTCTTACTGGTGTGACCATTAATGTGCTTGCTTTAGCTTTTGGCAATGAGAATAAAAGGCAACTTAGAGAGTGTAATAAATTCAAGTGGTGTTAAAGATAAATAATCTTTTTAAATGATCTCATATAGCCCAGGCTGGCCTCCAGTTCTTGTAACTGAGGATGGCTTTGAACTCTTGACCGGTCTGTCTATCTCTGAAAAGTGTAACTCACAGCCTGTGACATTATGCCAGCACTCTACCAACTGAGCTATGCCTCCGGCCCCCAGATTGAGATGTTCTCTGAAGAAAAGTATGACTTTGTAGAAATGCATTTTGTTCAGTTAGGGGAAATGGTTGGTGTTTGTCCCACATGACAGTAAAGATGGAAGTCAGCGCTCCGTGCATTGTAGTTAGTGGGGAGCTGTGCCAGGCTTCTTCAGAAGGGAGCCTGCACCCTTCCACCTACCCCACCCCCGCATGCTCCAGTGTTACTCATCAGATACACTGAAAACTTCAGAAGACCCTCTCAACGGACACCTTTACTGGTTTGTTTGTTTGTTTCCATTGATGTACAGTGAGGAAGCCGAGGCCCTGGCCAAAAGGCTGAAGCTGAGATTCTACAGGACGTCTGTGAAGGAAGACCTCAATGTGAACGAAGGTAAAGTGCATCCTTAACAGCATATTACAACAAGAAATTTGTGGGGTTATTAAATGATGTTTCTGTCATGCTTAGAAGTTGGATTTCAAAGCAATTTAAGGAGAAAATTTTCTTGTAACATTGTTAATTTTGAAGGTAGTCTGTTCCAGGGGTCTGTGATTATTCCCTAATATTCGTGATTACTTGTTACTCACCCTTCTAGAAATGCCTGAGGTTTTTAGTAGGCTACTTCTTGCCTGTTTTTGTTTTCTTTCTCTTAAAATCTATGCCGTCGGGCCAGCAAGATGCTCAGCAGATGAAGATGCTCACTGTCAGTTCTAAGAGTGTGTTCAACCCCTGGAACCCACAGAGGGGGAGGAGAGGGAGAACCAGCTCCCACAAGTTGTCTTCCAGCCTCACACACTTGTGCCACACGCATAGAGTAAATAACTGACGGAAACATTCTAAAGAAAAGCTTGGTGGAAGTGTGAATATATACATTTATGTAGTTCTCCTGCATATCTCTTAGAAGTTACTGAATTGTTTTATTATTCCACCTTAGTAGAGACTCCCATCAGACAGCAAAATTTCTTCAATATTTTCTAGTTTAATAAAATAAGGTTAGCTGGGCAGTGGTGGTGCACACCTTTAATCTCAGCACTTGGGAGACACAGAGGCAGGCAGATCTCTGAGTTCAAGGTCAGCTTGGTCTACAAAGTGAGTTCTAGGACAGCCAAGCATATAGAGAAATCCTGTCTTATAAAACCAAACAAAAGAAAGTAAGATTAAAGAAAATTTTGAGATTTTTCTCATTCTGGATTTTTCATTTTTAGATTGCAGCTGGATTGTTGTTTGTGTCTTCTGTATAGTTTTCTTCAGCTGAAGAAAGTGGATATTTCTTTGAGGACTGAGCTCATTTAAGCGGGGCATGGTGGGTGCCTGTTGTCCTAGCACTGAAAAAGTCAAAGCAGGAATTCCAGGCCAGCCTGAGCCTCAAAACAAAAGCAGAAAGGAATGAGTCCAGTTATTTGTTGGACCATTCGTCATGATCCAAGGTTTTCAAACGGCAGAGCCAGTGTGTACACTTGTACACACTTGTACACGCTTCCAGCTCTTCACTGGACACACTTTACATTTACTGGTATTATCACTATACTTTTCAGATATTGCTCAAATAATTTCTAAAAGTTGAATTTTGAACTAAATTGTATGCTTCTAATGTAATTTTAAATTTATATAGTAAGCATAAATATTGCAATATGAAGATTGATTTACTTGCATAGTCATACTGTATGTCTGTGTTTATTCTAGTTTTTAAATATTTAGCTGAGAAACATCTACAAAAACTCAAACAGCAAATAACTGAAGAGCCAGAGCAGACCCATTCAAGTAGTAACAAAATTGGTAAGTGCTTGGGAATTTCAGCACTTACTCCGTTCGTTGTGTTGTTACACCTTTTCTATGTATAATGTGCTATTTCTTTAAAAAGTCTGAGTTGAAACCGTTCGAATGAAATCATTAAGCTCAGTGAGTATTCACTGCCTTGTTAAAAGAGTTTTGCCACAGCTGAGTTTCACACAGCAGACAACAGACACGTGAGTACTTCCGAGAAGACTGTGCTTACACGGACAGGCTCCACAGCATCTCTTCTGAGTCTGTTGGCTCTCCTGCCTCCCCCCCATCCTGCTGCTTGTTACTGATCTTTTCTGTTGGATGTTAGACACTAGCAAAAGCTTAGCCATTCCTGAAGACTGTTGTTCACGTCTTTTCACAGTAACTGACCTTGGATTTCGGCTTGCACAGAGATGAGAGCTGTGCTTGGTACCCCAGGCTTCTGTGTCCTCTGTTGAGCACCTTGTATCCTCTTGTATCCTCCCTCCTTCCATGCACATCAATCCTCATGGAGACCTTTCCTGGCTTCTGGCTTCTTTTACTTAGAATTGGTTCTTCCTGTGTTTGTGTTGTGGGGCGGGGCTTGTTCTCTTGCCCCACTGTTCTGTAAGCATCCAATTTCTTTACTCCCAAAGAATTCTTTCCTGAGCATGCGCAGTGCCCTCTTTTGCCTCTTCCTATTCTATGGGAAATGATCCCTCCCATCTAATGTCAGGATGCATTCATTCTTCAGGGACTGTGTAGGAAACTCTCACTGACCCAGGCCTTTCCTCCCACAGAACAAAATCTAAGGCTAGACTTGTAGGCTTGTCCATCCCTTTGACATTTGTCCTCAGCCTCCACCAAGTCCATGCTTGAGAACCGTGCAGTTGACATATAGAAATTATTCCCATATCTTAAATAAGTTTAAGGACAAGCCAAGGCTTTGTGTTGGGCTATATGCACTGCTGTCTTAGCCTCAGTGGCTTGCTGAACACTTTCACATTTTTACACAGTTCTTCCTACCTTAGGAAGTGGTGCAGTTGGCCCTTTTTTTGAACCATGTGTGGGTCTGTATGGACTCGCTGGTGTTGAACAGTTTGTCTTGCTTGGGCCTGGTGAAAGGAGGACCAGCCTAAGCTACATAAAGGGTCCTCGACTCCAGAAACCAAAACCAAAACGATATGTTGTCGTGTAGCTTTACTGTGTGTTGTATATCGCCTATTAGACGGCAACTTCTCGTGGGCAGGAACTACCTGGTCTTGGGTTCTGTCTCCTTAGTGGTGTCCATGCCCAGAGTTTCATGTGAATTGATGCTCAGCAGTTCCTAAGTTCGAGGTTCCCTTTGGTGCAGAGCACATTTCAAATCGGAAATGTGATAGCTTTCTCTGTCATTCACTTGTCACTTTGCCTGTAGGCCAATTTGATTATGGTATTTTAGCCTCAGGATGCAGAGGCAATGGAGATGGGCAGCAGCAGTGCAGCTTAGACTTTAATAAAGCTGAGCTGCTTGCTTAAAATGTTTCTGTTCTAGTGTAATAAAAAATGAAAACAACTGGAGGTACTTGATTATGTATCTGATTTTACTAATAAATGATATGTATATGACAGGTGACTTTGAGGTGGATCAGTCATTCTGTTTAATAAATGATATGTATATGACAGGTGACTTTGAGGTGGATCAGTCATTCTGTTTTTCCCTAATTTATACAGGTGTCTTCAATACGTCTGTTGGAAGTCACTTGGGTCAGAATTCAAGTACCCTTAACGGTGGAGATGTCATCAATCTTAGACCTAACAAACAAAGGACCAAGAAAACCAGAAACCCCTTTAGCAGCTGTAGTATACCCTAAATTGCTTCAGGGAGAAGAGCAGAATTGCATTTGCAGTTCACTGAGGAATGCAACCCGGTGGCGTCATGGCATGTTAGAGTCTTAGCAGATGGACCTTGCACCTCGCTCTGAAAGCTGACATTGTAATGTTGCCCTGCAGCGCTTCTCAGAATGTAGATCGTCTCTGCTGGAAAGTTACCGCCTTGTGGACTCATTCTAGTTTTTGACATTAAATGAAGCTTCTCCTGTTTTTGAAGGGACACGTAGGACATGTCAAAATGGATTTTGCTGAATTTTAAAATGCTGAAAACAACTAAATCTATTGGTACCAGTTTCCCTCGCTGCCCAAGGGGAGGCAGCAAGCATTGCTTTCCTGGAACTGGTCGTCTAGCTTTTCTGAACTGTTCATTCCAAATGCGTAAAGAAAGTACTGAAGGGAAAACTCAGACGTCTGTCAGCCTGCACTCGTGTGTGTTGTCAGTGGTACTCGTGGAATACCTGTTACGGGTTGTGGGAGTGTGCACGCAGACACCTGGCTCCAGCAAACGAAGGTCTGTGCTCTGGGAAAGGCTGTAGATCCTAAGTAGTTCACGCACACAACCATTTATACATTGTGTATCTTTCTGGTCTCACACAAGAACTTCAAGACATATTTTACAATACACACTTGGATTTAAATGTGCCGTGTGCCAAAACAGCCCCCTAATTTTTACAGTGCTTTATAGAATTTGTATTTGTGGCATCTTTTAAAGGTGGTGAAGGGAATGTAAACATCTGAATGCCAGGGCCTCTCCCGAGTGAGAGTTCCGCAGAGTCCTCTCCGTGGCCACTGTAACAGGTGGTGAGCTCGCGCTGTGACAGGGTCAGCCACCCAGAAGATCCCAGAAAGTGTGCACATCAGCTTTTTGGCTGCTGACTGAGACCCCCCGTAACTGAACTTTGAAGATGAAGGGAACCATTTTTTCAGAATGTACAAAGGTAGTCTTTGGTCCTGAGCCAGGTTATGAATTTTTAGAAGCCTTGCAACTCTAAAGCATCCTTCTGTTTACAAACCTTGTATAGCATTTTAAGATTATTGCTTAAAATTTTCTGTGGCCTTTGGTTTCCATGGCACCTTACTGAGAGATGTTGGCCAGGAGTGTCTGCAAAGAAACGACCCAGTATGTAGATGACAGCTGTAGACTTGGGAGTTGGGACACGCCTGCCAAAGAGATAATTTCATGAGTTCTTTGAAAAACTGATTATTCTTTATCAGTGCTTTTGTTTATAAAGCATCAGTAGCTCCTTTCCACACCCTGGTTCTCACAGGACTTAAAGTATATAAAAACGATTTTTCTTGAAAAATGTGCTATGATGTCATTTTCTATTATTTTTACAAAAATATGTCCAGAATATATAAATGTTTGATGCATTTCCCTTGTTCGCCCCCCTTTTTAAGTTTGCCCCCATTATACCACCCTCCTCCGCCTGGATCAATGCTGAGAGCATAGTAGAGTGTCCTTGTTCTGTGGTCAAGCCTGAAAGCTTGCCTTTCACATGGAACCGATCTGGCATCATCCATCGCGAGTAGTAAAGGTGTTTGTGTTTCAGTTGTTAGCGCTCCCTTTGCTGGCTGTGGGAGAAGAATGGTGGGACCCTGGTTCCTAACCCGGACACCCAGGTCCCTGCTGTGAGTCATGTTTTTTCCTTCTTCAAATACAGTCTTCAGTTTTTGCACAAAGTGTATTTGGTGACAAATAACCTTGTTATTTTTAATTGGCAGGGTTGAATTGGGAGAATTCACGGGAGAGCACTGTAAGCTCTACTCCTAGGCACGAATGGGTGGTGAGAGGTGTGTGGTACTTCTCTGTGACATAGACCCAGACTGATGATGGCTGCTGTTCCTTCATATTTGTAACAGAATTTTATGTGCTTTATCTTTTTTTAATGGAAGTCTTTGTAACACATTTGAATTTTTACTTTGCATTGCTGTATTTTTATAGACGGTCTAAAATCAGCCACAAGTAATATTAATTTATCCATGTGTTCAATTCTGAAGCTTTCAGAGGTCACATTGTCCCCTTCTGTGACTGTAACTTCTAAGAGCTTTATACGAAATTCTGGTGAAGCCCTTTGGTGACAACAGAAAGAACCCTGACATTTTTACCCAGTTTACTGTTTTGCATCATCACCAGTGTTTAGTGTCAGGCACAGAGATGTGGAATAATTGCCATATCTAAGACTTCCTCAGGTTCTTCCTTCCAGTCTCTGCCTATGAATTAAATAGTACATAAAGCAGCCCATACACGGCAGTACAAACACAGGTTGAACTGTTCCTTTTTATCCACTCAAAGTGGCAGCACATTTTCAAATGCAAGCTAACACTACCACAGAGAGGAAGTGTGGCCCTTCCCTGCAGAGTGAAGTTAGGTGCTGCTGATAACTCAGGAGTGTGGGCCCCCACTGTGCCTGCCACTGGGGACTGGGGTCTTGTCATAAGATTTAAGATGAGCCGGCCTTAGAACCTGATGTCTTAGACCCTGAAGTGTGATCTTGTAATCTGAGGTGTTGTTAACCTTTGGAGTGAGGCTGGGAACACCTCAATAGAGCATCTCTCGCCCAGTGGCTGCAGGAGCCTACAGGGTGAGTGCTGCCATAGCCATTCAGTGACTGGGTGGCTTTGTTCACCTTAACAGTTATATGAACATCTTGTTACTCTTAAGGGTTTCACATATGAAACTTAAGAAAGCTATCATACAAATGGAGTTATCTGCATACAGGTAAATAAACCACAGTGGGGTCTGAACTACCCCGGCACCAGGCTCCCAGATGACGGAACGGTCTGGCCACAAGACTCTGCCACTGCTCCTTTCCTGTTGTCTCTTGGAATACATAGTAGGAGGTTCATAAATGGTATTTTCAAATTAAATCTTTGGATCAAAGGAAAAACTTAACCCCTTCTATATTTTTTTTACTAATAAATAATGCTTTTGTAAATCTGACCGGGAAAACTACTTGTATGCATTCATATTGAGTGGTACTTATGCCTTTGGGATTAATTTAAAAATGTACTACTTGATTACAGTTTCAAAAAAGATGAATTCCGATAACTAAAACAATAAAACATTTTGAAGCTAGAGTTTGCTGTGGTATGTGTGATGTGGACCCCCAGTGTGGGGTGGGTCACAAAGAACCTGGGTGCCGTGGCACTGCAAGGCCACCCTTGGCCACACGGGTAAGTTCACCCCAGCATGAGCTTTATGACACAATTCATAATAAATAAATGACGGAGTAAATAGGCAGGTGTGACTTCTTGAAATAGCAAAATAACTTTCGCGTATTTCACACTTAGCTACTTTGTGCACTAATATGCTCGTCGTTGGGAAGTTCTGGGATTAAGGACATGCACACTTCCTTCAGGCTACTACCGGTCTTTTAAAGGTCATCCGTGTCCCTGTTGCTGCTGCAACCTCCAAATTTGCAGCTGTTTTGACCTTATTTTGCGTCTTTAATGCTTGTGCTGCCCAGCTTTCAAAATATCATCATATAGATGGCCTTCAGATTTATATAATAGCGTTTCTCAGGATTGGTCACTTGAAAAAGGCAAATATTTTGTATTCAAATTTTTCCGTGCTTTTTAGTTCAGGTACTCGGTTGCTTCCAGAGACTGGTAAATACTTTCTTATTTTCCGATTTTAGATGGGAATCAGGCTAGAGAAATGGTTCATTGGTCAAGCACACTGATAGCAGCCCACAGGCGCCTGTATAGCCAGTTCTAGGGGATCCACTGCGCTCCAAAGACAAAGGCCCGTTCCCTCTTCGCGATACCATCTTCTGTTAGCTGTGCCTCAGGCTTCAGCCTTCCTGACAAGGGTTTGCTCACGGCCCTTCGTCACAGCTGGAGATGTTTCTCCACTTCCCCCAGCAGCTTCTTTCGGATCAGCTCTGCCGTGACAGAGTTGAAAGCCTCCTGGGTGTGGGTCGCTGGGTTTCAGGCTCTAGAAAGCACCCCAGCGCCCCCTTTTGGCCCTGCAGGAAGGGCAGCACTTCTATTGGCAGCCATTTAAGGCACCACAGCCTCTCATCAAGAATAGCCACTCCCTAGGAAGACCCCAGATCCTCCGACCCAAACCCTCTCATTTAACATCTTTGAAAACTAGTGTCCCCTGGAGCCGGCAGCAGGGGAGCCGAGCTGCGCATTCATTAGCTCAAGTATCGACTCTCCAGACTCTCAGAGCTTCAGGACCACCTTTCAAGGAAGGGTCCATAAAATCACTCAAATGTCAGCGTTGTACGTCTTCATGTTTAACTGGGCGGAGTTTTCACTCTGCCCTTAGTTGGTGAACGGGAGTAGGTTGCTGCAGGCACCTCTGAGGGTCCTGCTGGCTGCCACGCTACAGAGTCCATCTTTAAAGGGAAAGGCAGAAAACAGCTTAGCGGGCTGGTGTGGACATGAGTCCTGGGGAGCAGAACAGGGATAGGGATGGCAGAGGGCTGTCCTAGAATGTCACGTTCAATTGAGACAGAGGAAAGACTGTAGTTAGAAGGCCCACACCTGGAGGGTCAGAGGGCTGGAGACCGTACAGCGCAGCCATGTCTGGCGGTGGCGGAGGAGTCAAGTCTGTGAGAAGCAATCAGGGACCATACCAAAAAAAAATCCATTGTGAAGAAAGAACCAGAGCAAAAGAGACGGCTCAGGTTAAGAGCACTTGGAGAGGACCAGAGTTCAAATCTCAGCAGTCATTTTCAGGCAACTCAGCTTCCTGTATGTAACTCCAGCTCCAGGGCACATGTCTCACTTCCCTCCTCTGTCTCTATGAGGTCACGCCAGACCCACACAAAATCTATAAAGAATGAGAAGGAAATAATGCAAAGAATACAAATGTCAAGGAGATAGCCAGCATTCCTGACAGACGTTCTGGATGGATGAAGAACCAGTGGACTGGGGGAGAGGCAGGCTTATCTTCCCAGGGTAGGAAGGAAATGGAGAGGCTGGCATTTGAGAGCGAGCCTAAGGAAAATTTGTGTACTTAAGAAGCTGGCAAAATGTACACGGAGTAGAAAAAGACAAGATCTCCTGAGTAAATTGGGAGCGTGGGGACCATGGGAGAGGGTAGGAGGGGAGGGAAGAGGCAGGGAGGTGAATGGAGAAAAATATAGAGCTCAATAAAAACAACTGAAAAAGAAGAAGTTGGCAAAGACCAGGCAGTGGTGGCGCACGCCTTTTATCCTAGCACTTTGGAGGTAGAGGCAGGCGGATCTCTGAGTTTGAGGCCAGCCTGGTCTGCAGAGTGAGTCCCAGGACAGCCAGGGCAACACAGAGAAACCCTGTCTCCAACAAACAAACAGAAAAAAGCTGGTAAAGAACCAGGTGACAGAAAACATCGTGGCAGCGAGCTTGGTGGCAGGCATCCAGTCTGCGGGCAGATGCTTTACCTCAGCTGGGGACCCTTTCCAGAGACTGGCTTAGCATTTCAGCACAGAAATTCAGCTCAGTAATAGCTGTGCTGTATGCTAACAGTCCATATAGTCCATCTTTGTCTTTTGGTAGGAAAATCTCTACATCCTACTAAAGCTTGTGTTGGAGACGACGTACTTCAGAGTTGTTGCTGAGGAGCTGGTGCAGCGTTGGAGTAGCCCGTGGCCAGTGCTGCTCTTCAGTCATAGGAAGGTGACTTGCTGGTCAGCAAACAAGGTGTGGTTAACAAGGGGCTTGGTGCCCAACGGGAGAAAAGTAATGCCCAGTGCTACAGACTTCTGTGACATGGATTCTTTTAATTACTGAAGGCAGTACAAACTGATAAAACTTATAAAAATTTAGAAATACATTTTTAGGCCATGAAAATGTATCTTTTGGCTCAATGGACCCATTAGTGGAATTTTATACAAAGAAGACCAAGAACAGAATAAAGCTCTAAGGACATAAATGTGCTGTCATCATAGCAACAAGCTGAAACCACCCACATGACCACAGAAAAGGGGCTGGGTCAGTAGCTCGCTCCCACTGAACACACAGTGACTTCAGGGCGGCCCATCCTCACCCACAGTGGAGACAGGCCACTGCCTGGTGGATATGGACCTTCATCGTGGTAAAATGGTTTCCTCACATTTTATGTCATGCCTCCACACACATAAGATATGTGATGAGATGCAGAAAACAGATGGCTCAAATATTGAGAACATGCAGGGTGAGGTTCTGATGTGTTTCCTTTTATCCTAGGCACTGTGTGGTGTGACCACACTGCTCCAGGGGCTGGGTGCTCTGTTCACACTATGGTGTAACCACACTGCTCCGGGGGCTGGGTGCTCTGTTCACACTGGTGTGACCACACTGCTCTGGGGGCTGGGTGCTCTGTTCACACTGTGGTGTGACCATACTGCTCCGGGGGCTGGGTGCTCTGTTCACACTGGTGTGACCACACTGCTCCAGGGGCTGGGTGCTCTGTTCACACTGTGGTGTGACCACACTGTTCCAGGGGCTGGGTGCACCTGTACTGAAGTCAAGGAAAGAGCAGTGATGTGTTTCCCCTTTATTTATTTTCCCAAGTACTATGTGTGCATCTTCAGAAATAAAATATACAGCCCTAAAGTCCAGTTCAAGACAGGAATGCTGTCCAAAACTTCTGAGTCAGTGACTGAAATACGTCTAGTTTTAAGGGTTATTTGTGTGTCTATCAACACTGGGATGCTCCCTCATCTGAAACAATCATCAGTATGAGGTATAAGTGGTTATGCCTAACGAAAAGAACTAGTTATTTAAAATAGTGGTTTTTTTTCCTTTTTTACAGCCTTGGTAAAGGGCCTGTGGGTTTGAAGACTAATTAACTTTGCCATCGGTGTTTTGCAGAGTTTTGGGACCGGTTCCTTTCGAGTGCTCTAACAGTTTAATGGCCTTGTCGGAGTTGTCAATGTTCCTCAGCAGAGTCTCCAGGCGCCGCTTAATTTTCTTCTGATCTTCAAGGGCGCAACCAATTACAATCGATTGAAATTTTTGGTCAACCGGACCAGGTGGCACCTCAGATGAGCAGGCACTATAGAGTGACATTAAGTGACTCTTGGCATTTCCCAGGTTGACCAGGAACTTATTGACCACCTCATCTATAATCTTCGTGGTGTGCTTCAAGGATTCCTCCTGCTGGGGGTTCCGAATTGTCTCCACTGAGACCTCGACAGTGAGGGTCCGTCCCATCAGGCGGTTTGCAGTCAGGTTCAGCTCCTCTCTTTCTCCTAAACACGAAACATCAGTCAGTAGGAGACAGAAACTTCGCACATCTGCAAAGCCAAAGCAGGCACGTGTGGCTACCTTGATTTTGTATTAGACACGTCTGTGAAATTTTTAAAGCTTAAAAACCAAAAATATGCCTGGCTGTGGTGGCAATGCCTTTAATCCCAGCACTCGGGAGGCAGGCGGATCTCTGTGAGTTTGAGACCAGCCTGGTCTATAGAGTGAGTTCCAGGACAGGCTCCAAAGCTACACAGAGAAACCCTGTCTTGAAAAACCATAAATAAATAAATGAATAAAACAAAAAACAAAACAAAACCAAAAAAAGAAAAAAACACCACCAACATTCTAAGCATGCAAGATTAACTGAGGAAATGCCCAATGACAGAGGTCACAGAATGTCTTTCCCTGGAAGTCTTTCCACAGTAGGGGCAGCTATCATCCCAAGTCTGTCCACACATTTGGCAGAGGCATTTATAGCTGGGATGGAAATCGAGTGAATTCAGAGCAAGCGGAGTTTAGCTGGAGGACGGCTAGGGCTCGAGATGGGGTACAGCGGAGGCTCGATGTTACATACACACGAAGCTCACGTCTGTCGGAACACAGCGCACACTATTGGCCAAGAAGGACCGGTGATAATGGAGGCCCAGTGGGCTCCCAAGCAAGCCCTGCCCTTCTCCCTGCAGACAGACTCGAGCTGGCCCTGGGTGCGAGTCTTTGCCAGCGACAGGAAGCTGTGGTGACCATGGGCTCTGGTAACATTTCAAGATTTACACAAAACCGGCCACAACTCCTTTCTTTCCCAGGTCCAGAACTCCCTAACGCATCGATCCTTCGCCATCATGGCGAAGGACTAGGAAGGACCCACTGCGGGCAGACAGCATTATGGGTCTGGAGTTCAACTGCTTACGTCCCCAGCTCTCTAGCCCACTGTACTCAGTGACTCACTCCTCCCTGGCTGCCATACTCCTCAGAGGACCACGGGAAGGCATTTTACTGTAATTCCTTTGCCCGCCATACCTCAGACCACCTCGCCAATTCTCCATCTCCACCTCGCTCCCCCACTGTTACCGTCCCCGCAGTGGAAAGCACTGTGGTCCTGAAGGATGCATGACTCGCCTGCCCGTCAGGAGCTGGCAGGCTGGGGTGGGGCTGGGGAGCACACAGAGACACTGACCACGGCCAGCTGCCCGAGGGCTGCAGCTGCTCTCTAGCTGCGGTTAACGCTGAACTGGGGAGCGGGCGCACCCAAAGTCAGCCCAGCGCTGGCTCGCGTTCATCGGACGCTCTAGAGGTAGGCGGCGCCCCTCTGTGGAAACGGCTCTCACCGTCACTAATCTGCCTCATGTCCTGGCTGTTCTGGATGCTGTGGATCATCTCCAGAAGAATTTCTTTCTCTTGCTCAACAGCAGTAGCCGCGTCTCTCAAAGCTTCAACCCTGTGTGGATTGGCAAAGCAAAACAGGTGTTAGGGCGACAGTATCCTTCCTATCAATTTCCCTCAGCTGCCACCTAAATCAGCTCAAGTTTAAAGGACAGTAAGCTTTGCAAAAAAGGCCTTACTGCGAAAATGCATGGCCGGGCATGGCGGTGCACACCTTTAATCCCAGCACTCAGGAGGCACAAACAGGTGGATCGCATGAGTTTGAGGCCAGCCTGGTCTATAAGAGCTAGTTCCAGGACAGCCGAACTATGCAGAGAAACCGGGGAAGGGGGGCTGGAGGCGCGGGGGGCGGGGGCGGCAGAGCACTACTTAAAAAACAAATTGTAACAGGGTTCCAAAGGCGAGCCTAGAGCTTGCAGCAGTACTCCTGGCTCAGTAGTCACTCCCACCGGCTCCTCTGCTGGCTGGGCTCCTATTTCCTTCCCAAGGGTAACCTTAGAGACCACGGTCACTTACGTGGACTTGTTCTTTTAAAAGCTGTCTATGTGCATTTTAAATCTGTACCCGCTTCTTTTTTCACCTGAGTCTTCAGAACCATCTGGCTCCTGGGTCTCGACACTGCACTCTGTGCCACGTGTGGATCTGCCTGGTTCTCTCTGCTCTGACCACTCAGAGATGGCCACTCATGTGGACGTGGAGTCTGCATGCTCAAGACCTGACTCCTTATTGGCCGTAGACATGGAAGTCGTTTGCCCTGCGAGCTTTGTTCAGGATGGCCCTCACTGAACTGATACTTCCCCCATCCCCCGAGATAAACTCCATTACCCAGGGTGCCCTGTGCTGTTTCAGCCTCAAGCACCTGGGATGACAGCATGTTTAGCCTACTAGTTAAGAGCGCCTCTGTACGTCATTAAAGGTTTGTTGTCGGTCCGTCTGCCTGAGTGTCTTAGCTGCATGCATGGAGTGCACTGTGTATGTGCAGTGTCCGCAGACGACAGGAGAGAGTCCCCTGGAACTGGAGTGATGGACGGTTATGATGGGTGCTGGGAACCAACTCCGATCCTCTACCCTAGCATCCAGTGCTCTTAAACCACTGAGTCATTTCTCCAGCCCCTCATTTTAGGTTTTTGAGACATGGTTTCACTACGTTAACTCAGACTGGCTTTCCTACTTCTGACTCCTGAGTGCTAGAGGGAGATCCTTTTGATGGGATGGATTCATCTCTTGTGGCTTTGCCTTGTGGTTTATCCTCTTCAACTTCTAAGTGCTTTTCTCACATCCTGCTCATAATATTGTCCCACATTCTATTTATAGTTTTACCTCCCTGGTATTTATTTCTTTAGTCCACTAGAACACACTCGGGCGTTAGGCAATAACCAAACCGTCATCTTCCTGAAAGTTCTTTACTCCACATCTCGTGTGACCTATAGGAAATTCGCCGTCAATATGCTTGCTGCCCCCGCCTTTTCAGCATCCTGGGCTTTGTACCGAGCAGTAACTGGTAGAACGGCCTCCTCCCAAATCTTCTCTAAAGATGATGTCGCTATTTAGATACCTTTACTCCTCCACATAAACTGTATGTTTGATTTCTTGAAAATACGGGGGAGCTGGACATTCCTTTGACAGTGTAGTTTAATTTGCACCCCCTAGTCTACTTCAGTTTTATATGTGACTAGCTTTGAAATATTCTTCTCAGCCGGCTTATAGATTTCAGAGTGTTCCAGAAACCTTGTGGACATTGCTGCAGATTGTTTTAATTATAGTGTTAGTCAGTCACTACTGGCTTGAGACATGCTGTTTTTATAGGGTCAGCAACAGGCAACATTGATTGTATTAAATTTTGATGGCTGACCTGTCACTTCTATCATTTCTTCTGAGTTAATGATCATATTGTGGGGGAAAAATAAAAGAATTTATGTCTCTCATCCAGTTGTTTTTTTCTTAAGACTACTGACTAAGGTCTTTTGGTTCTCTAGTAGACAGTGCAGTGATGAGGTTTGTGCTTTTTCCCAAATTTAAAGGGAAAGCTTTTTTAAGATTTTGATGTAAAACCCTGATCATACAATCATACATATAACAAAACACTTCAACCACTACCTTTGCCAGCTACGTGCGCGCGCACACACACACACACACACACACAACTTCACATACAGGTGAGCAAACCCCATGATTCAAAGCTAGGGCGCTGAATCATGAAAAGCAAGAGAGAAACATCTCACACATTTAAGTTTCTTATTTCCAGCTCACTTTCTTACGGATTACCGTGACGACATTTCCAGCTTTTGTAGAGAAACAGTAATAGCTGACCCCAGAATGCGAGGCCATGGACCGGCATTCCAACCCAGATCACTCGTGGAAGTGGTCAGGGAGGGAACAATGTCACCAGCCTTTTATTAGCACACATCAACCCGTGACCTCCCATTCTCATCCCGTCCATGTGTCACCCACCTGTCAAACCCCAAAATAGCTCTATGAGGCGTCCCACTTCCAGCGTGTCTCTAGAGAGCCGGTCAAAGCAGGCAAGCATTGTACGGACAAGTCCAGCTGAAACCAAACATCGTAAGGCGCTGGTAGGCAACAGGCTTCCTCCAGCACCGCTGCATTACAGCATGTCCTCCGGCAGATAAATGAGAGCCCGGTAGGTACGAGAGAGGCCCAGCTGGCACAAATGTGAACTGTTTATAATTAGAAACTCTAATTATGACTCCAGTGTTTGGAGAAATGATGCAGACTCTGAAAGCCCGGATTCCATTTGAACACTTGTGCCTGTGTTAAATGTGACTGAGGGATGAACGCTGTGCTAAAAAGGGGTTCGTTTACAGTAATCAGGTACAGCCCTTAGCACGTGGAGATAATGAAGCAGATTAAAAAGGAAACATCCTGGGGGACACACCTTTCATCTGTGTATGAGAAGCTACTGTGAGCTAGGGACCTGAGTCCAGAATGCACTTAGAGTTGTAAAACCTAGAGTTTGCTCTCCAGCAGAGAGAAAGAGACTGATTGACACAGTGATTGATGGGGGCTTATTCCCTCTGAAAGTTCTTTATACATAGTAGAAACTGCCAGGGCGGCACACATACCTACATATCCATTTATCATGGCCATACTTCTGCCATGCCTCCTTCCTACGACATTCTTCCTGATACTCAGGATTTTTGAAAAAAATTCTGTCTCCCTTGTGCGGGAACTGTTCACGGCTTCCCCTGAAGGAAATTAACACTTCCCTTGGCACCTCTCTTAGTAGGGGTTTCTACTGACGTGACAGGTCAGCATCAGCAAGAGCAACATGGGGAGGAAAGGGTTTAGTCTGCTGACTCTTCCATCATTGGAGGATGTCTGGGTGCTCAAACCCGGCAGGATCCTGGAGGCAGGAGGTGATGCAAAGTCCACAAAAAAATGTTGCTTACTGGTTTGCTCCCTCAGAGATTTCTCAGTCTTTCTTATAAAACCCAGAACCCCCAGTCCAGGAGAGGGCACCACTCACAATAGGCTGGCTTCTTCTATGCCTATCACTAATTTAAAAAAACAAAACCCAAAGCAGTGGTTCTCAACCTGTGGGTGGCGACCAGTTTGTATGGGGGAGGTCAAATGATCCTTTCTCAGGGGTTCCCTAAGACCAACAGAAAACAGAGATATTCACAGTACTGCTCATAACAGCAGCAAAGTTACTGTTACGAAGCGGCAATGAAAATAACTTTATGGTTGGGGGGGTCACCACAACACGAAGTTACATCATTAGTAATTTGAGAATTACTGCCTTGAAAGGCTTTTTGATCTGATGGAGGCATTTTCTCTCCTGAGGGTCCCTCTTCCCAAATGACTCTAGCTGGTGTCAGTCAGGTTGACTTTACAACTAGCCAGGCCAGCACTGTCCATCTGGCTTCACCCTCAGCCTCTTCCTTTTGAGACAGGACCTCCTGTATCCCAAGCTGGCTTGGAACATACTTGAACTTCTGATCCTTCTGCTTCTACATCCCAAGTGCTGGCATCACAGACACACGCCCATGCCTGGTTTATGGGTCCTGGGGATGGAACCAGGGCCTTCGTGTGCACTAGGCTAGCAGTCCTCACTGCTCGGCTTGTTTAAATTAGGTTTGCACGGTTTATCAGCTATTGCTGTACTTCAACTCAACTCATAGAATTTTGTCTGTGTAGCTTTTCCGTTAGTCTGAGATTAGTGACTGAACCTTAAATACTGCCTGTCTCCCTTCCTTTAGTTTCTTAAGTAGCTTAGAGGTAAACATTCATTCTTAATAAACTCATGTGGGATTCTCCTCTTGTCAGCAAGGGGCATTTCTGTGTGGACTGGGATCCAGGGAGCAGCTACATGTCCAAATTGGGGAAGGAAGCAGAGTCCCATCACAGCGGACTGGGCGGCACCTCTGGCAAGCTGCACTCAGAGGCCTCGGCAAAGACACCGTGGTAAGAATTTTCATGAGCATTAAAACTGGAGCATCCTTACCTGGTCCCCTGCCCCGGGCATCTCATGAGCCTGCAGTGGAGGTGTCAGCATAAACTGGAGGAGGGCGGGTGCAGGCAGGCGTCACTGGCTCAGGAAACTGACCACTGGGAGCTACCACCCAAGCTGTGTGAGGAACCGCTGCTGACTTGGCCGAAATTTCCTCACCCAGGGCACCAGTGATAAGGAGCCCTTGGCCGAAAGAAGGAAAGGAGCAGAGTTTGACGCGCCAACTGGCAGCGCTGGCTGAAAACTTCAGCAGGAGCCAAAGGCTTTAAGTATGACGTCAGTACACGAGATTCATGGCGCCTATTCTAGACTTACTCTCACGGACACAATCTCGTTTGCTTAAAACGTGTGTTTCCATAAACAGGGAAACGGCAAGCGTTCACATCCGTGGGTTTATGGGACTTTTTCCAAAACAAATTCTTAAACTCCCAGACGAAGCTCCATGTGAGACCCTGGCTTCTGCTGCAATTCCTGACACTGCCAGTAAGGTTCTGTCACCAAAATGTCGCATTTCATTCACCGGCAGCACCACTCACCTTAGCCTTAAGGCAAGGCACCTAGTCCCTCAGTTTCTTCTTCTTCTTTTCACCCCACACAGGTTTCATGTATCCCAGGCTGGCCCAGAACTCACTATGTAGCCCAGGATGACCTTGAACTTCTGGTCCTCTTGTCTCTAGGATTGGGACTATAGGCATGCACTCTACCATGCTGGCTTTCTGAAGCCAGGTATCAAATGCAGGGTTCTGAACATGCTAGACAAGCATCCTACCAACTAAGCTCCCTCCCAGCCTGGTGTTCTCACAGCCAAGAGATAATAACCTCCTCGTCGTCGTCGTCGAGGGTTTTAGAAGTTTCAAGGCATATAAAAAGTGTTCTTTTAAATTACAGACTATTACTCCACATTAAATATGGTGTTGACTAGTTTTGTAAGTCCGGGAACACTGGGACAGCCTAACAGGAACCTTAAGCAGTAAGAAACCAAAGCAAGGGAATGGCGCGCTGGCCCCTGAGGCAACCGTCATTTCCTGCCTGGGTGGCCTGGGAAGGAACCACTCACTATGGGATCGGGTTTTGGGAAATGCATGAACAGCCAATCTCCCAGTCCTACCTCCCATCCATTCTCCCTCTGCCAATCTCCAAAACCCAGCCTTTGGACAGCTTCTTTATCATCTACAGCTCCTAAAAGCTACTCAATACTCAGCATGTACTGGGTGTTCAATATTTACTGAATTAAATGCTAAATTGATTTTTTTCTCTTTAGTAAACGCGCATTCTTATGCCTACTGGACAGTTTGAAAGATGATAATATTCAACACTAGGGCACCTGCTGTTTGATCTGAGCAGCCCATTTTCCCGTGTTCAAACGTGAAGCCCACAGCTCTTGACTACAACTCGCTGTTTGTATCTGAGCCTCAATTTCTCATCTGTAGAATACAGATAATGGCAACTCCCACAGAGATGTGAGGCCTAGCAAGCAGATAGATGGATTGTTTATAAGCTAGGGTAAGCACTGAAAAGTACCTAATAAGGTACTTAGCCACAAGTGCAGAATCCCATAGAGCTGGTCGCCAAGATCAAGAAAGGACAGGGTTACCTCTTTAGAAGGACTGTAGTAGACACACTGTTTTTACTGTCACAAACCGCAGTTAATACTAGATACCATTAGATACAAATGGCAATCTGGTTCAAAGCATTTCCGGCATCCCTGAGGTCAGTTCATCCTCCAGTACACAAAGCCTTTGGTGTGGTTTCGGTTCACGAGGGAAAAGTGCCTTTCACTGTCGACAGAATCCACACAACGGAGTGGAAAAGGCAAACGAAGCTACAAGAGCGCTGAACAGCACCAAACTGCCTTACACATGCAGGGACTGGAAGGAAGCTAGCAGAGGGAACTCATATAAGCGTCATCTTTTCTCTACCATCCACATTTAAAACTCTAACTTTTAATTGTGTAGTGCTCTGTGGACAGTCAAGGTGCCTTCTAAAAAGAACCCTACCCCTTGAGCCATTAAACACACATGAATCCAACTCCCCACACAGCGCAACTGTTAAGTAACAGAACCGAATCGCTTATGTGCAATACTCAGAATTGCTTTTACATTACATTTGAATGCAACACCTCTCAAAACCAAGGCTTCCAGGAGTCTCCCCCGCCTCCAGCACTTGGGAGGCATTAATTCAGGTTTCAGGACAATGACTCAGCTTGAAGAAGAGCAACAAGTTCCAGAACCCTTTCAAGGAAGGAAAAAAAAATCTGATCAGCTGAGAATATACTGTCAAAGTTCAGTGCATACTTCCTAGAGGGAAGCATTCCCCTCTCTTCAGTAGAGAAGGGCTTTAAAAGCTGAGGCCCCTTTGCCTCACTCCGGGTTGGGGACATATGGTTCAGCCTTCTCTTGGGGCTACGCAGGAAATTGTGGAAAATGTCTCACTTTCTGGGTTTGTTTCTAAAAGTAGTAATAATGAATGCCTCGCTTGTAGTTTTCTGTGCAAACACTTCCGTGTGTTTGGTGGACGAATGGAGGGAGAAAAAGAAAGGCACGCAAGACTCAAGACTTTGGCTCATATTCTTTTGCTTATGCAGTACCTGGAGAAAATTGGGAACATGTTCGCAGTCCCAGGAGACTCGAGGTGCCTTGATAAGATTTTCATTGAACAATACCCACACACAACCAAAACTTGCACAACTTTGGAGGCGTTAACGTTCCCACCAGATACGTAAGGTCTCAAATTGTTATAGGCAACAAAGTGTTTGCAGCATTTGCTAGTATTCAATATTTTACTACGAGGCTGATCCCATGATAGAACCTTAGGCAGACCGAGTGTGACTCCTGCCTTTCGTGTTCTCAGGCCTGTGGCTGCCACTTCTAAGGTGTCACCACCAGTATCTTCTAAATGCACAACAGATACGGACAGACTGCACGTGGTTAGAACGAGACCGTATCCAACTCCGGCACCCTCTGCCGCCCCTGGTGGATCTAATTCTCACTGGCCGTGGGAGGGGCAGTCTGGAATTTTCCTTACTCTTGTGTTACTATGAAATGGTTTGGGGTAAAGAAACTTACTGCAATGGGGGGCGGGGGTGCAGGACCAACACTAAACTGCTGCCTCCCTCCAAGGAGCATTACTGGCAACTTGAAAGTTAAAGGTAGCGAGGACCACACAGAAGAAGGTTCCGGAAGTTGGGCGGGCCGCGCTCGCCGGGGAAGGAGAGCCCACCCGGAGCGTCCCCCGTTCGCCCGTCCTCACCTGAGCTCCAGCTGGTCCAGGCTCTCCAGCAGGCGGCCGGAGCGATCGGTCATGGACGAGGAGCGACAGAAGCGACACTCGTGGGCCTT
>LOJH01021095.1:0-13791 GCA_001685095.1 Ellobius talpinus | reverse complement strand
AGGATACCGCTCAGCAAACAAGAGGATGATGAGTTCAAGGCTAGTCTACATTTCATAGTGAGTTTGAGGCTAGCCTGGGCTACACAGGAGGATACCGCTCAGCAAACAACAAAAAATGTACCCCAGGACCTCATTACTTACAAGGAGAGGACAGTCTCAGAAGACAAGACCATAAAGGAACAAAACGGACACTGCAGAGAGGAAAACTAACGGGAATGACAACTTCCCTGGAGGTATTTAGCCATGGACTGGAGATGAAGGAAGGATAAGTAAGGGAATCTGAAGATAAATTAACAGGAATAATCTAATCTACAAATATAAAAAGCTAGCAATACATTTTGAAACTTTAAGTGTCTGTTCACCAGCTACATTAGGATTAGGTTAGAAAATGCTAGTAAAATACTCAGAAGAACTCTAAATTTTGGGCCCTTACTGGTACCCTTCTAGATAATCTATGAGACAAAGATGAAACCACAAGTTAAATAAGGAAATATTTCCAACAGTGACTGATTATAAGAAAGACAGTGGGAGGGCGCTGCTCCGCCTGCATGAGCCCCTGGTTCAAGTCCCTGCCTCACCAGGGAAAAGAAAGATGGGATAGCTACAGACGCTATAAATACCAACATCAAAGCAGTATAAGAGACTATTATGTTATCAATGGTTTTGGCCCTTGGTTGAAATGGGTAAGCTAGTAAATGACTGAAACTGACCTGAGATAACCTTTGTGCTTGTCATAGACCTGTGTGCATGTGTGTTCCCATGTTAAAGGTGTATGTTATAATATGTGCATATATACCTATGTTAAGGGCATATGTATATATAATATGGGAGTGCATACATATGCAAACATATATACCTGAGTATATTACCAGGACCATCTTACAAACAATGCCTCGGTCCCATGGAGTTTTGCTGGCACATTGTAAGGAAGGCGAAGCATCAGGCTTCCTCATTCTTTCTGAATATTCCCAGGGCATTACCCCATCATTTTATGAAGATGGCTAATCTGCTACCCATGTCTGACATAGAGTGCAAGAAAAGTAAATTAGAGAGCAACATAGATTAACATCAGATGTAGAAAGTCTTAATAATATGTTAGCAAATCAAATCCAGAAAGATCAAGAAGTGACAATGTTCCACAACCCAGTGGGATTCTTCCCAGAGCTGTAGCGTTGGCTTGACGTTTGAAAATGAATCTCTGCAACCCACCACATTAATAGAATAAGATTTAAAATGATATAATTATCTTGATTCATGTAGAAAATTGATACAATTCTACATTCAATTATGATTATAAAAAATGTAAGCAAATTAGGAATAAAAAGGAACTTCCCTCAAGCTGATAACGAGTGTCTTTTAAAATTCTACCGCAGACATAATTAATGATGAAAGAGTGAATGCCGTCCAGACTGCATTGGCAAGCGAGCAGGGGCGTGTGTCTTCTGTATCAGTTTTCTTCAGCAGTGGGTTAGAGGGCCCAGCCAGGCAAAATAGACCATAGGAAGAGATAGAAGACGTGGATACTGGAAAGGAAAAGATAGTATTGCCTTTGTTCAGTGATAACATGATTCTTTATGTAGGAAATCACACACACACACACACACACATGGTACACATACACTGCACATACATACACAGACATAAAATCTTTTAAAAAATTAATTGAAAATAACTGGGCAGTGGTGGCACGTGGATTTAGTCTGAGCATTCAGAAGAGAGGCAGACAGATCTCTGTGAGTTTGAGGCCTGGTCTACAGAGTAAGTTCCAGGACAACCAGAGAAACCCCATCTTTGGGGGAGAAAGGAATAGTATCATTTACCCTTTACAGTAGTGGTGCTTTAAAAGAATCTTGCACTGAGGGCTGGGATGTGACTCCGCTGGTAGTGTGCTCATCTAGCATATAGGACGCTGAAGCCCTGGGTGCCATCCTGTGCCCTGCATAAACCAGGCATGGGGGCACACAGCTGCAAGCCCAGCCCTTGGGAGGTGTAGACAGATCAGATGTTCAGGATGGAGGCTACCCTGGAATACACGAGATCATATCTCAGAAAAACTAAAACAGCCTGCCCTGAGACCTATGAACCGTTTCTGAGAACAGCCGAGGGCCTGACGATGGAGAGGTGCTCTACCGCTTCAGGTTAGAAATGCGGCTCAAGATGCTTTCCCTCTGTGTCATGCCGTTGACTCAGTGCAGCCCCAGAAGGGGGCCGCAGAAATTGACAAGTTGAGCCTTACGTTAATCTCCACGGGAAATGTAAAGTATGCCTAAATCTTGAAAGCAGAACTATTCAAGATGCATCATAAAGCAAGACACCATAGTGCATATATTCGAGAGAACAAGAGCCTTGATTTTATAGTTGGAACTTTTCCAGCTGTTGGAGTCTGGCCCTGAGTGGGAGTCCCTGGGCTGTCAGTCAGGATGACTGGCAGAATAACAAGGTTAATCTTTCCCTCCAGTCGACACCGCAGTACTTAATCTGCCTACTCCGTTTCTTACCCCATTCTTAGCTGTAATCTATATTTGATTTCTTTAAAAATTCATTTGGACCCTAATTTCTCTTTCCAATTTTGTTAATAGAAGGGAGAGATGGGTAGGTAGGTAGATGATAGATGGAGAGATAGATAATAAATTTATGTGACATTGATAGATTTTACACTTATTGCAAATTGTTTAAACTTCTGTTACTAAGCACTAAATTATGTTTGTGTGGGTTACTACTTCCAAGTTATTGCATACATTTATCTATTTACTTATTTGTTGTGTGTGTGTGTGTATAGGTGTGTATGTGCCACAGCTCAAGTCTGGAGGTCAGAGGACCAATGGCAGGAGTCTGTTCTCTTCTTGCACTGTGTGGGTCCCAGGAATGGTTCTCAGCTCATCCAGCTTAGCAGCAACTGCCTGACCCACTGAGCCATCTCAACATCAACCCAATAGAAGCGACACTGTGAATCTGATAGAGCGTGATGGCGGAGTTCCCTGTGCTGGAGAGAGACTGGAGACCTCATCATGAAACCTTCTTAGGGCCCAGTAATTGGCTGAACAGCATTCATGTGATAGCACAGGCTCTAGAGTCAGAAAGGCAGGGTTTAAGATCCCAGCTCCTCTCCCACTCACAGTGTGGCAATGGGAGAGGCACCTGACCTCTGCATGTCGGTGCCTGGTTTGTGAGGCAGATGAGAATGGCTCTGCCGCTTGGGGGTCACAGAAGCAAAGCCCTCCGAGTGGGACTTGGGACTCAGCACATACAGTCACTGCTGTGCTACTCAGACGCATGAGTGTTAGGACTGCACACCTTCAGCCCACCCCTAACTTCGGGATCTCTCTCTCTCGGTGTCCTTCTCATGCCTTCTCAGGAACAGGTACATGCCTGTGAGGGTTACTGCTGAGGCGATGAAACACCATGACCAAAAGCAAGCTGAGGAAGAAAGGGTTTATTTCAGTTTATACTTTCAGGTAACACTTCATCACTGTGGGAAGTCAGAGCAGGAACTCAAATAGAGCAGGAGCTGATGCAGAAGCCTTGGAGAAGTGCTGCTTAATGGCTTCCTCGGCCTGCTTTCTTACAGCACCTAGGACCACCAACCCAGGGATGACACTACCCACAATGGGCTGGCTTCTCCCCTGTGAATCACTAATTAAGAAAACATCTTACAGCCAGTATTTATGGAGGCAATTTCTTGAGGGTCCCTCCTTTCAGATAACTCTACCATGTATCAAGTTGACATAAAAACTAGCCAGGACAACACCTTCCTCGCAGAAAAGGCATTCCCACTGTGGAATACTGTGACTGAACACAGAGGTTCTGGAGAGCTCCAGCTCATCCCTCAGAAAGCAGCCACTCAACTGTGGATTGATCACCATTTTCTTGTAAAGAACAAACAGCCTTCCAAGCCTCAAGCAGCCTGGCTTCTTCCTTTCAGCAGCCCAGGTTCTTTTTATCAGACAAGTCTTATTTTACTCTGGTACAGTTCCCTCTCACTGGCATTCTCTTGCCCCCCCCTCCACCCTTCCTAGGGCATCTCAAACACGGGCCTTGGGCTGTAGATGCTCTCACTTATTATCTTTCCTTTGCCTTCCACGACACCGTCTGTTGTTTTCGCTAAACAATAGGTACACATAGACTTAATACCTGAGTGCATTCCTCCCCGACTATTAGTAGCGACCCTGCCTGCCCTGTTTATGATTTTTTCCCACACCAGACACAGTACCCTGCACGTCATAGTTGTTAGTGTTTTGTAAGTGAACTAAAACCAGCTTAGAAGTGGCAGAAATGGAGCAGGTCCATGAGAAACATAGAAGGGGGATGCTGGAGCATGGAGCCAGAGGGAGGATGCGGAGCCTGAGGGGCAGGTTAAGAGTTTGAACTTCAGGGCTGGAGAGATGGCTCAGCAGTTAAGAGTCCGTACTGCTATTGCAGAGGACCTCAGCCCAGTTCCCCACACCCACTCAGAGATCCAGGGCGGCTAGAGACCACAGAAGTGCAGGGAGGTAACCAGAGGTCCTCATGGGGCATGACCCTGGGAAAGTGGATCTGAGTCCGGAACCCAGAAATAAAGGGAAGAACCTTTTTGGAGGAGAGAGGCTGTTTCACAGGGCTGCTTGCTGTCTTGAAGCAGCAAACCTTTGTGCACTGCTCATCCCAAGTCCTAGGTTGCTTCTTGCTGGGGGACGGCAATTTGTGATTAGTGACTCACAACTGGACAGGATCTAGGATCACCCAGGAGACAAAGCTCTGGGCATGTCTGTGAGGGAGTCTCCAGATTGGGTTAACTGAAGTGCAAAGACCCACCCTAATTGTGAGTAGCGCCATTTTGTGGGCGTGGCTCCTGAATGAATACAAAGGGGAAAGCGTGCACCTCGCACCTCATTCTACTTCCTAACTAGGAATGCAGCCTGAGCAGCTGCCTCACACTCCTGTGGCTGTGACCGCCCCACCACGCTGTGCCACTGAACTGTGGGCCAAGACAAACCCTTCTCCTCTTGAGCTGTCACAGCACCAGAAAAGTGACTAAAGACTCCTGCGTAGCCTGGAGGGTCTGCAGGGACCAGACATGAAGAACTGAGGCCTGGGTGCTGGACGAGAAGGATGGAGATGGAACTCTCACAGGGTCAAGATGAGGCCAGCAGGAGACAGCCTCTGGCCACTGCTTGTGATGGGAAGAGCCTACCTGGCATACAGCCTGCCTGGTTGCCTTACAGGCAGATTTCAGAAGCTTTTGTACCCCAGTGGTAGTCAAGGAGAGCAACAATAACCCAGGCCACACAGCGCTACTGACCACAGTACTTAACATCCAGTCCTTACAGCAGAGGAGTGCAATTCAGCAGATGACAGAAGTTACAGTGGCGTGGCATGGGAATGGCAAGGTGGCAGGAATCTGACGAGAAAGGAGACAGCTGATACTGGAGGGAGCAGAGAAGGGCTGCTGGTATCACAGTCTCAGCAGGTCCTGCGGATGCCTAGGAGTGATGGGAGGGCTGGGTGTGAGTGAGAAGTAAAGCACTTTGGGAACCAGGACTTGAGAGCGGGGCCGTCCTGAGCACCCACTTGTTGCAGGTGCGAGACTGAAGTGGGCATCTGATCTCCACAGCCCGACACTGGGGATGATGGAGAATGCAGATGTTCTCTTCCACTTTCAAGAAGTGTTTACATGAAGGGTCCTCGTCCGACAATATGAACTCCCTGGAGTAATGAGCTGAGCAAGTTCAGAAGCACTTGCACTGTGTGTCTTGATGAGGTGACCTCCAGTGTGGTAGAGGGGCCACCTCCATGCTTCAGCACCCTCCTGAATGCAGCTCCTTTGTGACCTTTGATACTGAAGAATGACCCTGGGGCAAACTATTGCCTCTCCTGACTTGATTTTGTTACTATCTGTAGCTCAGACTATTGTTTTCCGTCATTATCTGTTTCCTCATCACACGGGACAGACAGACAACTGTAGGTGCCAGGACCCCACAGGCAGTGTTCACTCCTGCTCTCAGGTCCCAGCTGCCTGCTGTGTAGTCTTTTTAGAGCTGAACAGCCTGCTTTCCACTCTGATGGGAAACAGCAGCAAAGTGTGCTCTGGCCCCCGCCTGTTTCTGTCCTTGGTCCACAACTGTTCTGTGCAGTTCTCTGCTGGTTCATCTCTGCTGGTGAAATAACCAGATGACCACAGCAGACTGCGAAGTGTAAAAGCCAGTGGTTCCTAACCTCTGGGTCTCCACCCCTTCAAGGGTCGAATATCAGATATCCTGCATATCAGATATTTACATTACAATTCATAACTGAAGCAAAATTACAGTTATGGATGAACAACAAAATAATTTTATGGTTGGGTTTGCCACAAGAGGAACTATGTTAAATGGTTGTAACACTAGGAAGGTTGAAAACCACTGGAAAAACCCTCAGAGCCAACAAAAAATTAGAAATTTTCCCTTCAAAAACCTAGGAAATGTGGATCTAGGGGGATGATTCTGTGGGTAAGAGCACCTGCTTGCTACACAGGCATAAGGACCTAAGTTCAAGTCCCTCATGCCTGTGTAAACAGCTAGGTGCGGCCACATTCATTTGTAACCCCAGCCCTGGAGCAGCAGAGACGGGGATGTCTGGGCTCCCTGACCAGCCAGTCTAGGCTGGCTAGTGCCCTTCAGGCTCAGTGAGAGATTCTGTCTCAGATAGAATCTCAGACAGAGCAGCTGAGAAGAAGCCTGTGTGCGTCCACTGACGCATGAGCCACATGCACGAGCATGCACTTCTGTGCATTTTACGTCCTCCCAGAATTCCACAGTACTTTTGTTACTTTGGCAAGCCCTAGACCCAACCTCTCCATCGCTGCTGGCTGCCACCAAGCCTCTCTGCCTGTGTTCTGCCTTTCCTGGACATTTCATCCCAGATGAGACCCCTTGTCAGCTTTGTCTTCTCAGCGTATTCTCAGAGTTGTGACAAGCATCAGTCCGTCCCTCTTCGTGACCAAATGGTATTCTGTGGTACAGATACAGGCTGCTGACACATTAGCCCTCAGTGGACATTTTAGCTGTTGCTACTTTTAACATTCTAAATAAGCCCTTTACAACCATTAATATAAAGTGACACATGTCTTAGCTACAGGGTGGGTGAGGGGGTGATAATACTTTAGTTTGTGTGTATTGCTCATTTGGAAGTCACTGTATGTCATCCGGGAGCATTGAAAGAAATGAATTAGAGAGTGAAAGTGAGAAATCTGTGTTTAGCTGTCCGGGGGTCTGCTGCTCCAGATAAAACACATGGACACCAAAGGAAGATTGCAGTATTTCTGGAAATGTACCTTTTTCGTCTTTGCAACATAATTCTAAATGTCATTTAAATCGAAAGCTATTGTATCTTAATTAGCAGGCCTTCTGTGTTTGCAGTAGAAATGTTAAAGATAATGCATCAGCGTTTGGAATGAGTTTGTCAGTGTTGTCCTTGAGCAGCTGACAACTGGCCTGTGTGTACCACATGACGAACATTTAAAACACAGCCACTTCCTCTCTTACTGCAGTAGTCCTTGCACAAAGGGGATTGGTGCCAACAGGATGCCCACATGGCTTCTGCGGGGAGCCAGCACAGGGAAAGAGAAGGGGCAGTGCAGGATGCCCCAGGAGCAGATTGAAAGGTGCAGCGCAGCTGCACAGTGTTTGGAAACAAAAGGAAATTGGCGCGCAGCAATTAGCCCTGAGTGGCTTTTCACAGCGCTGAGCCTGCAGATCAGAGCTGGAGCCCACACCACACTGTCACTCAGCAGTTGTGGCACAAAGCCAAAGGAAGTTGGCCGGGGAGGATTTTCTGGTTCCTACTTTAGAAACACCTATAACCTGGAAGCTCAGCTTTTCTGGACCCAGCCTTGCCTCTGGTTCACCAGGTCCTGGGAAGGCCCAAGACCCACACTCTAGCAAGTCCTCAACATTGCTGCCAAGAACACAAAGCTAAGTACAGGGGAGGGGCTTTAGTGGCCTCCTGTATGTGTGCGTCTCCCCGTGTCCTAGTGTGGGGATGGCTCCACATGAATGGTTGATTCCTGAGTTCATTTTCTTCTTGGCTCCTTAGGGGTTTCCTCTGAGCACCTTCTTTCTGAATGCTGCAGGCTCCAAGTCTCCTAGTTCCTTTTTGCCCATATTCACCCTAAGTCCCCCTTTCCTTCCCACCTAATTTCATGTTCTTCCCTACCCCCGCCCCCATCAAGGGCAGTGTATGCTGCCCACATATTCTTGGATGTGTTGTGTGACCCTCCACTGGGGCGTGGTTTTATCAGGCTCTACTCTTAGAGAAAACTGACTCCCCCCCCCAGCAGTAAAGAATTACCATTAGGGGTGGGACTTCATGCCAGCTCCTCTCCCCACACTGGGATCTGGTCTGACTTAGGCTGGCACAGGTCTTGTCCATACTGTCACAGCCACTGTGAGTTCATATTTGCAAAGCTGTCCATGTGTCCAGAGACACTGTTTCCTTGGAGTCATCTGCCACCTCTGGCCCTTCCACTCTTCCTGCCAAATACTGTTTCTGAAAGTTTCTTAGTTCTCTAGTAAATATACTGTGGGCTCCAGCATCTCCAAATTTCATCAAGAACATATTTTTCTACCATTGGATGACTGGCCTCTGACAGGGAATCAGTAGCAAGCTCCCTGAATGTCAGGAAGCCCGCCATTTCCTCAGGAATGCACAGCTCGTGTGGAACACCATTAATGTTAGTAAGCTAACAACTGGTACTGTTGTATTGCCACAACCACGGAACCTGCCAGAACCATCTTATGGGAGAAGACATTTATTCTGGCTCATGGTTTCCGAGGATTCAGCCGTGGAGGGGGGAAGCGTGGCAGGGCAGCTCAGCAGAGTGCAGACCTGTGGAGGAGGCTCAATCTATGATGACCAAGAGATAGTAAAACAGGAAGCAGGCAGGGATAACACCTCCCCTCTCCCAGGACCCTATCCTAGTGAGGCCCCACCTCCAAAAGATGCCCTACCTTCTAAAATAGTACTGCAACCTGGGGAGTAAGCATTCAGAACGTGAGCCTGGGGGACCTTTCCACTCCAAACCATACTAGCCTTTTTCAATTACTGGGCTATTTACTTTGTCCTATAACTTCCACATGCCAACCACAGTTCTAACTCATGCACAGTAAGAGAAGTAGAATCTTCAAATAATGAAATATGGTTTCTTTCTTTATTATCTTCTGGATAAAGATCGGTATCTCTGTCAACTGCTCCTATGGCTGCCACGTCACCTCACCATCCTGATGATTTTTTTCTGAACTTTATATCCACGATTTAATGTAATTCTGTAATAGAGTGAACTTCTGGAATAGTTCCAGCACAGTGGAGCGGTGTGGACTGCAGTGTGCTGGCTGAGCTCACAGTCTGAGACGTCAGAGGTTCTTGAATTTGAGTCCCATCCCCTCCTCTTTTTAACTTTCTGATCTGGGAGAGATTTCTAGCCACTGAATTCCTTTGCATCGTGTTTAAAATGAGGTTATCAAATCTATTCCACATTGAGGGATGTATTAGTCAGTGTTCTGTTATTGTAACACAACACTGGAGGCTAGATACTTTGTCAATAAAAGGTTTACTTTGCTCAAAGTTTTGAATGTCTAAGAGCATCTGCTCAGCTATGGTGAGTGACAGCATCATGTGAGAGAAAGGTCACATGATAAGAAGCCAGAGCAGGATGTGAGGATCAGGCTTGCGTTTTATAATAAGTCACTTTCACAGGAACTAACCTGAGTTTTGTGTCAACAATCCTGTCCAAGGGCAGTATCCCCCATGACCTGGTGACTCCTACCAGATCCAAGCCCTTAAAGTACCCACCACCTCTCATGGCCGCATTGGGAAGCATACTTCCAACACATGAACGTGTGGGGGCAGACCACATGTAAACCAAGGCATGTGCTAAAGAGAACCAGGAAACAGCTATTTAAAAATGGGTTCTATAGTCCCAGCACCCGGGGCACAGTGGCAGGTAGGTATCTGTGAGTTTGAGTCTAGTCTGATGTACATAATGATTTCCAGGACAGCCAGGGATACATAGAGATTCTTTCTAAGAAAAACACAAACAAAAAACACCACTACCATCATCATATAAAAGGATAAAATAAGGGCTGGAGAAATGGCTCAGTGGTTAAGAGCACTGGCTGCTCTTCCTGAGTTCAATTCCCAGCACCCACATGGTGGCTCACAACCATCTACAACGGGATCTGATGCCCTCGTCCAGCACACAGGTGTACATGCAGAACACTCATAGATAAAATTAAAGTATTTTTTTAAAAAAAGAATAAATTAAAAATGAGTTCTATCCTTGGACTTCACCTTGAGGCAATCCGTTTACCTTGAATAGCCACCCACCCCTATAACTCCCGGGGGGGTCCTGGAAATCAGGAGGGAGCACTTGGTGGGTCTCTGAAATGAGAGTTCCAAAAGGTGGTCAGCTTGTGTGGACTGTGACCAGAGCAGCTGTCATGAGTGAGTGAACAGAGCCTGCCCGCAACCTTCCCCTGATGGTTGCAGGAAGGCTGGTAGCCAACCCTTTCCTCTCCTGGCAGCAAACAGGAGACTGTGCTGAGATGCTAACCTGCCTCAGAAGGAAGAACTGCTTCACTGACGTCTGCCGTTTCAGTCAAACAACCTGCCCAGGCGACTCTTCACTGGGCCCCAGAGTTGGCGCCTCGTGCTCATTTTTTGAAGCTTCTGCCAGCTTTCACCCTCTGTTCTTAGCCACAAGCAGACACAGAGCCAGAGCCTCCTGGAAGGGCCTCTCGTAAGGAACAGTGTGGGAACACAATGGAGGACATTACTCCGTGAAGGGGGAAGAAAACACTTTAAAAACTCTCCAAAAGACAAGAAAATATGACGTGTCTATAAAACAAGAACAGGCTGTTTGGAGAATTTCTGAGAACAACAAAAAAAAAAACCTCTTCAAAATTAGAATAAGCCAGCAGAAACAAGAAATTCACCAGAAGGATTGAAGCTAAGACTGATGGAACCTCCAAGAAGTAGGGCAAAGAGACAATGTCAGAGAGAGAGAAGGGGAGGAGAAAGTAGGAAGGGGGCTGGTAAGGTGGCTCAGTGGGTAAACGCTTGCCGAGCAAACCTGACAGCCAGAGGCCAATTCCCTGAACCCACGGGAAAGTAGGAGAGAACTGATTTTGCCAAGTGCCCTCTGACCTCCACATCTGTGCTGTGCTGCGCTCACACACGCTAATCATACTTGAAAACTAGGACTGGAGAGAGGCTCAGTAAAGTGCTGCTCAAGCCTGAGGACCAGAGTTCGGGCCCCAGAACAGGGGATGTGGTAACCCACATCTTCGGTCCTGGTGTGTCCTGTTGAGAGGGAGATGCAGAAGGACACCCTGGCAGTCTCACAGACCAGCTAGGCTTAACACGGTGGTCAGCAAGAGGCCCTGTGTCGCAGTGGAAGGAGAGGACCCATGACCAAGAGTGTCCTCTGACCTCCACATGACTGTTGTGGCACACGCGCACGTGCACCTACACACATGAGTGTGTGCACATACACATTGTACCCATTAGAAAGCTAGGAGTCAGAAGATAGCCCAGCCACTCTTACAAGCAAACCAGGAGTTCAGAGAGAGAGCAGAGACAGCACGAGCCATACGCTCCCTGATCGAAGCCTTGAGAAAACATTTGAATCTGAAGGAAACGAGTTCCCTTATTCAAACTTGCTTTCACTCAACCTCAGTCAATGAAGATTGCCCCGCTTCAGCGAACAGCACCGAGGATTCCAGAGTACTGGGCATGAAGAGGAAAACTGCTAATACCTCAGAGGTGCAGCAGGCTCTGTGCCGTGAGTAAGAATTAGAACAGCGGGTCTGGAGAGGGACTCATCAGTTAAGAGCAATGGCTGCCCTTCCAAGGGCCTGGGCTTAATTCCCAGCACCCACATGGTGGCTCACAACCATCCATAACTCCAGTTCCAAGGGATCAGTGCTCTCTTCTGGGCTCCACAGACAACAGGTATGCACCTGTTACATAAACCTGCGTACAGGTAAACCACCTACACACCCAAAATGAAAGTAAATCTTTTTTAAAAAAGTAGAATGGCTGTGACTTAGCACTTAAAATACTGGAAATAGGAAGGTGGTGGAAGATGGCCTTCAAGAGTCAGTGGTCAAGCAAGTGTCATGCTCTCCTGGAGACCTGTGTTTGGATCCACAGAGCTCACATAGATCATGCATGGCAGTGAGCATTGCAATCTTCATGCTCCTAGGTAGAGATAGGGGACAGACACAGGAGAATCCTAGAATCTCTCAGGCCAGCTAGCCTGGTGTGCGCAGCTGTGAATGAGAGAATCTGCCTCAAACAAGGTGGAAAGGTGAGAACCGATGCCCCACATTGTCCTCTGACTTCCGCCTGCGGCATAATGCTTACATGTGTGTTTGTACACACGCTCTCAGACGTTTTTCAAAGTCCAAAGGAAGAGACTTTCTGCCTAGAATTCTTCATGAAAACTATCTCTTAAGCTTGAGGGTAGAAAGAGCATTTTCAGACATGCGCATTCCAGCGCCTCTTGGGCCTCCTTGTTCTTGGCCTGCTGGTGATTGCACTACTCACAAATGACAGCAAAACAAGAAAGGGGGACATGGAGGCTGAAGAGCAGAGAGCCAGCCCAGGAGGTGAAGGATGCAGCAGATGACAGTTGGGATGCAGCATGGAGCACGTGAACACGTGGCTTTCATCATCCACGTGCCCAATGGCATGGCACCACCCTCCCAGCGCCAGGAAAGAGTGACTGGATTAGCCTGACCCAGATTCTCCCAGGGAGCTCGGCTGGCCTTGGCCATGCGTGGCTGAGTCCCCCTTTCTTTCCATCCCTGCTGCCACATCAGCTGAGAATACTCTTGGCGTGCAAAAACAAGTTTTGTGACTGGACCCTTCCCTGAGAACTGTAGATAGGCCCTGAAGAGCTTAGAGGCAAAAAATAGAGAGTGGCCACCTGCCCTGACCATTTTTATGAGTTCCAGTTTAGTTCAGAAGGGACATGAATATGTAGTAGAATCTACCGACAAAGCAAAGTCCTCCAGTGCTGAGTGGCAGGCTTCAGCTTCCCTGCTGTGTGCCTGGCTGAGTAAATCTTTAAAGTAACAAGTTCAGAGCGCATCACACACACCCGAGGATAGATTTCACCAATTTATGCCGTATATCCAAAAATAAATCCACGTAGGTATTCCAAGAGAAAAAAAAAGCCCTGTGTCCAAAGAAGTTTGGGGAATAGTCGGATAAGATGCTTTAGGGTTGGGTAAGCTCTTGGTTTGGTCCAGCACATGAACCTAGTGTCATGACACACTTGTGACCCCAGCACTTGGGAAACAGGGGCAAGAGGATCACGAGTTCAAGGTCATCCTCTGCTCCATAGTGAGTTTGGGGCCATCCTGGGCTTCATGAGACCCTGTAAAGGAAAGTACTGTAGACTCCTCATGATTTTAAATGCGATGATGCAGTCAGTCCTAATGGGAGGGGCAGTGTGCAGTGACCGAAGAGCTGTTTTTACAAAGCACCAGCTGTTTCATTTTATTTTTTTTAAGATTTATTTATTTTATTTGTGTAGTTGTTTTGCCTCACTATGTGTATGTGCGCCACATGTATGCCTGGTGCCCACAGAGGTCAGAAGAGGGTGTCAGAGACCTTGGAACCAAAGTTACTAATGGCTGTGAGCTGCCATGTAGGTGCTGGGAACCAAACCCAGGTCCTCTGCAAGAGCAGCAAGAGCTCTTAACCTCTGAGCCATCTCTCCAGCCCCAGCATCCGCTGTCTTTTGTCTTATTTTATTTTTACTCATCTATTTAT
>LOJH01021094.1:0-10401 GCA_001685095.1 Ellobius talpinus | reverse complement strand
ATGGGGAGTTGGGGGTGGGATACTCCTGGAGAGAAATGCAGGAGATTAAAAGCTGTCGCTACAGAAATGAACGGGACAACAATGGGAGGCACCGTTTAAAGTACGGGCGCATAAACAGAAGCTGTATTTTTATTGAGGTTCCTAGGCGTTTATAAGGGAACGAACAAAAAGTCACTATGCAAAACAAAATCCAGAAATCTGCGCCCAGTCCTGAGTTGTGGCCAAAGCCCCGCATTTGGGAACTGAGCTGATGAAACCTGCATCATAACGATGTATTTCTATTTCCAAAGCCTTAATTTTTTTCTCTGCAGCATTTAGAAAATGGGTATGTCTTAAAACCTCTTGGTATTTTCTTTTAAATGATTGCAAAGTGATCAGAGCATCATGGGAACCCTAAGAAACGGCTATCCCAGCCTTGTCATGAGAAGAGACCGCACAGAGAAACAAGTATCCTTGCAGCGTACCCACCCAGATGCATTTTAGAATCCAGCGCCGTTATTTCTGACTTCAGGAAATCTTCCCAGCTGTCAAAGGAGGGAAGGCATAGAAAACAGAAAGACGATACGACAAGGGTGCAAAGCTACGGGCCAATATTCTTCACACTCCTAATTCTTGGATCGGCCAGCAGAGATGCCGACTTACCTTTGAAGGGGAATCAGCTGCCTTGGCGGCTTCCAGCAGAGCAGGCTGCGGTCCAGCCAAGTTCAGGGCAGGCGGGAGGGCGGCTGCCTCTTAAATAGCCCCGCCTGGGCGCGCAGCCAGTCCTCTGTTTACCCAGTGCTGACGCAGTCCAGCAGGACACGTGCTCAGAAGACGGCCCCTGGAGCGACCACCTATGGAAGTGGCCCGGAGAGAAGGGAAGCGGCTCGGATAGCCCCTCCCAGACTGGGTACCTCGTAAGGGGATCTCCTCGTTATCTGAAGAGCTTCCTTCCTACCTGTCCAGCACTTCCCCAGTCTCTTCAGGCAGGCCATCCCCTCCTGAGTGGGAAACAGTTTATCTGGAATGGAGAAGGTGACCATGTTCAGTGAGCTTTGGGAATCAAGTAGTCCTTCAAGGAAACTGGGGGACCTACACAGGCTTGGGTGTCAGCAAGTGTAATTCTGGTGCGTTTTCTGGGACCACCTTCGGGCCTGAGTGGGCTCCCACGCGTAAGAGAGGGGATTCAGGCTGTCAGTTTCTCAGAACCCAATCTCAGTTGGTGTCCTGGGTCTGTTTTCACACAACTGTAAAATTTGGGTATACCTCCTGACTTCACGCGGAAGAAGCCCCTGGGAAAAGGCTCTGATTTCTTCCCAGGACGCCTTGCCCACCTGTCCACATCTGCTGCTGCTCCTGGTCACCAAGTGGCGCCAGAGAGTTTCTTAGGCACCCCCAAGCTCTGGCTGGCTGAGCCATCCTGGCTTGGTTTGCACCTTTCCAGGGAGCTCATGATCGCCCTTTCCGGGGCCGGTCCCTCTAGAGTTACAGGCGGCTTCGCTGCTGATGAGGATCTTGGCTGGGATAAGGATTCTCACCGATCCAGAGGAAAGGGAGGCGCCCGATGGTGTAGCGCTCACATCCCCGAGACATCCCACCCCCACCAGAGCACAGAGATCGTTTACACCCCGAAGTGCTAGAGTTTGCTGAGTTTCTACATCCCATTTCACAGAACAGAACTCGGACTAGGGACCTAAGAAGCTCCACACCGGCCCGTCACTGCTATCCTGTAACCTGGGGTCACCAGCCAGCCATGCCCAACCCCGCCCTCACCCCTCCTTTCCCGCATCAGACTGCAGTGAAAGGAGAAAGGTTTGGAAACGCTTTCTGAATAGAAAATGCACCCAGCCCTGGAGCCCTCCTGCTGAGGAGACCATGGGAATGCAGGCGCAGGGGAGTCAGGTCCCTGGTGGTGGCTCTAGGGGTCTCTGAAATCCAGAAGAAACAGATTAAACGCTGTGGGTTGATCTTCCCACAAGGCAGCTCAGGTTGGAGACATTAGCTTTATCCCTGAAGGAACCAAGCACATCTAGAAACCTGGGTTTGACCTAAAGCAGAATGACAAAGGACTGTCCACTCCAGCCTGATTCTACCTGGCTTTCCTTGGTCTGTGGACTGAGACGCAGACATTTAGCTGACTCCTTCCCTCCATCCCTCCCCTTAGGATTTAGGAACCATGCCGAGTCCCTGGGGATGCAGTGTAACCAAGATCTGACAAAATAAATGCTCAAGTAAATAAACACCACTGGGGCCTGGGGGTGGGGTCTGGGGGTGGGGGCTGAGGGCTGGAGGGTGGCTCAGTCCATCAAGTGCTTGCCTTGGAAGCGCAGAGACCTGAGTTCAATCCCCACTAAAAGCCAAGGAAGGGAGGAGTTATACCAGGGCAAAGGAGGTCGGCAGGAGCACACCCGGAGCTCAGTGACCAGCTAGTCTAGCCAACTGGCGAGTTCTGGGTTTAGTGAGAGTCTATCTTTTACCATTCAAGGTGGAGCACAATGGAGACATCTGGTATGACCCTCTGGCCTGCACATCTGTATACACGTGTGAATCTCTGGCCCACACATCTGTATACACGTGTGACCCTCTGGCCTGCACATCTGTACACACAGGTTCACACATACAAACACATACACCACATGTGACATGCACACTTGATGACTTTGAAAGAGTCTGATATTGGGAGCAACTCTGGAGCCAAGGTTGAGGTGGATAATCTGAGAAAAAAATGTTCTTATCAGGTTTGGGAAGGATTGAGATAAGGGTTCTCGGGTCTGGTAATGACATGGAAGGGTTCTGTAAAGTTTTTCTGGCTCCATAAGCCTCTCCACTGACACAATAATCCAAATCAGACCAAATCAAACTGAATTAGAAAAGGCCCAGGTTTAACGGATGCCAGCGCCCCCCTGGAAGCCCTCCTGGAAAACACGGAGAAGGGGAAGGAGAACCAGAGAAACCACATGTTGATTCTCTGGGGGGCAGTTTAAATAGACTGTAGGAGAGGGTCACTCGTTGGCGGGCTTCTCAAAGGTGGAGTTTGGACTGAGGCAACTCCCAGGGGAGGGGGCTTGAAATGGAGCTTTCCACCCAACATTCCAAAATGGGTGCCAGGGGGCTGGGGTGACGCTTCCAACCAAACATCCCAGACTACTTGGATAAAGGGGTGCCAGGGAGCTGAGGTGACAGACGGTTCCAACCAAACAGTTCCTAGGGCACAGATGGGAGACCAGGACATTTTAGGAGGACAGGAGGTGGGAGGGTGATGAGGAATGAAGACGGGCTTGTTTTTAGTCTACTATACCTTAGTGGAATCTATTTGCTATCATGAAATGCAGCAGACACATACAAGCCCTAACTGCCTGTGACAGAACAGAGAATAGAGCAGCAGACATAGTAAAGACTTCTAGTCACAGGCGCAGCCTCTTGCTCTTGAAGACACCCAGGGATAAATTGGTTGACCCCGAAGTTTGGGGTCGAGAGACAAGGGTGTGTGGGTGTGTATCACTGATGTAGGGCGCTCAGGAGGAAGGCTCATCAACTGGTGTGTGTAAGGCAGGGGTAGGTGATGAATCCAGGCTATAGATGGACAGCGAGGAGGAGGTTGAGACCCTGAGTCCTGGGCAGAGGGACACTGGAGGTATATGTCCCCAGACTCTGAGTGCAGAGAACAGTGATTCTTATTGGTGTCCTCCAGAAAGAGAGCCCAAGGCTTGCATTTCTCCTGCATTTGTTAATGCCTCCTGAGGTGGATGCTTTTGGACCCGTATCCTTGCTTTATGCTACTCTTCCCCACTCAGCCCTCCCCAAGCCCCACTTTTCTTCCTCAGAGCCCCTTGCCTGTAGGTGAGGATGCTGCTCCCCAGAGGGCTAACCTAAGCCAGGAGGAGCCTGTGAACAAGTTCTGGGTGAGTGGTACATTCCACCAATCCCTCTGCCGAGGTGAGCTGACTGCCAATAAGAACTTCGGGGATTACGTCATGGGTACAGATCCCCATTACAACTTTTCTTGGGCCATCATTCAGAGCCCTTGTCACGGTCATTTTTTTGCCCCCCCGCAGATGACCTGATGTCCTTGTGACTAGGAGAAAGAAACATTTGGACTATGTTAACAGACCCCTAGCTTCCACCAACCAAAAGGCCAAGAATTTCATCAGGCTGCGCCTGAGGCCTGTGCAGAAACCTCTGCTTCACTGTAAGCTGTCTACTGAGGCTCTCACCAATGCGCTTGAAGTGATTTATGGGTTTTTAAATTTTGTTTCTTTGATTTGAATCTGCAGTCCCTATACCAAGGTCATGGTTACTCATCTTTTCTCCAGAATAGACTACTGCTTATCCCCTTGAGGTGAGAATTGTGGTTTGTATCCACAGGTGTGATGGGTGGCCAGACAGCATGACACACATGGGTTGGTGGTGGCTACTGTGCTGGGACCCTGGAAGGGCCGACCCATAATTATTTATGTCCTTGAGGGAAGGAGAGATCTGGGGTATACGTCGTCTTCAGCCTGCCCCCTCTGAGAGTAGTTCCTGGTGTATCCATGATCCAGCTGGGTATGCAGAGCACAGGATCTCCAGCTCTTCTGAGGGAGTTATGGCTGCAGACAGCTGGGAGCTGGGCACAGGCATTGCCATGCTGAGATCAGAGGGCCATCCACGGGATGGGGACAGAGGGGCATCCACGGGACGGGGACAGAGGGGCATCCACGGGACGGGGACAGAGGGGCATCCATGGGACGGGGACAGAGGGGCATCCACGGGATGGGGACAGAGGGGCATCCACGGGACGGGGACAGAGGGGCATCNGGGACAAGGACAGAACAGCCTCACCACCCGGTCACCATGAACTCAGCATTTATTAGATTAATGCCCCACCATAGTGTTTAATGTATAAAAGATGATCAAAAAATAGTCGTTAATAGAACTTTGCACCACACCCGATCCATCACGTTCAGCTGAGCACACGCAGCAAAGATGCTTGCACACATGGCTGCTCTTGACTGTGGATGAGCTATATCCGCTTCACGCTCCTGACTTAACTTCCCTTCCATAATGGACCATGGCACGGAGCTGCAAGCCAAATAACCCCCTCCCCGACCCTGAGTCACTTGTTAGGCTATGTTTATCACAGCAACAGAACAGAACTGGAACAGTGGTCGCCCAGGGGAAGGCTTGTGCTGGGTGGCTGTTTGATGACCAGTCGATGTGCACCAGGTGAGCCATTCGTCCGTCTCACTGGCTGGATTTACACAGTATGTGCTGCAAGCTGGAAGCCACATGCAGACCCACCCCCTGTATGCACGAGCTTACTGTTGGGATGAAATATTAGGTGTGGGGTTGCTGGATTCAAGGGGATATACGTTTTCAATGCTAACAGCCATTGCCAAAACACCCTCGTACCCTTTCTTGCTCATTAATGCTTTGCTCAGCCAAGCTGGTGCCTGTGAACCAGGGCTCAGAGTCACAGAAAGCTGACTGGCGGGGCAGGCAGGATTTAACCTGGAGTTTTTATCCCTTTCTGTGTGAATTCTGGCAGCCTGTGGCAGGAGGGCCAAGGACGGACAACACCTTTCTGTGCGGCTGGTGATGTTTTGGGGAATTTTTGGGGAAAAGCACACCCACAAAAACAAACAAAGCAAGGAAAGATGGAACTTAAAGGAACAATGATTGAGGTTTTCTTGTCTTGGTGTGCACATACGTGCACACACGGCAGTAGTGTTTGGACGGTGGGAATTTCACAATAACGTAAACTTGTGTTTGGATTGTCATACCTGAAAGGCTTCAGGTTTGGGACTGAAGGGGACATTCAGGAGACAGAATGTCCTTGTGAGTAGGACATTTATTAAAGAGTTATTAATGCCACAGACAGACAGCAGCAGGGCAGGGGTTCTGAGGAGAGCTTGGGACCCAGTGCAGAATAAGGGTTTTTAGTTACAGGTTTCTGTAACTAGAGGAAGTGGGGGGGGCTCGAGGCCAGGATGGCTTGAGCCAGGCTTGTCTCTACTCATAGGTGATGGGCTGTCTCCATTCTGGGAACAAACGCTTGGCTGTGAAGATGTGGGGAAGTGAGGAAGAGATGTCCCCATTTGTGCTGGTTTGAATAAGAATGATCCCCATAGTCGTATATGTTTGAGTGCTTGGTCACCTTAGGAAGTGGCACTATTCGAAAGTGTTAGGAATTTTACTAACACGAGCCCTCTGCTGATGCAAAAAAATCCCAATCAAACCAAATCACAATAAGCCAAATTAAAAAATATCCAGGTTTTATGGGATTTCTGCTCCTCGAAACCGGGAAGCCACAAATGCCACCACCACGGGGATGGGGGTAGGGGTAGGGGAAACAGTTTAAATAGACTGGGGAGTGGTCAAGATTTTGGCGGGCTGTCTTGACCGTCCTCCGGGGAGGGGTCAAGGCTTGGCGGGCACAGGGACAGGGCCTCCATCGCCCAGAGACGGGGACTTGGGACTTACAGAAAGGATTACAAGGATTACGAGGTGTGGCATTGCCGGAGGAAGTGTGTCACTAGGGGTGGACTTTGAGGTTTCAAAACCCATGCCAGGCTTAGTCTCTTTCTCTGTCTGTGGATCATGATGTAGCTCTTAGGTATTGCACCAACACCCGCCTGGGTGCTGCTGTGTTCTGCGCCATGATGACAATAGACTGAACCGCTGGAACGTGAGCCAGCCTCTGATTAAACGCTCTCTTATATAAGAGTTGCCTTGGTCTGGGTGTCTCTTCACAGCCATAGAATAGTGACTAAGACGCCACTCAGATGTCCTGGAAGCTTGGAAGTCCCAGCCTATAAACTTCCTTAAGGAAGTGAAAATTAAATAAGTGTGTCTTCCATTCTCCTAGAACCTGGGCATCTGGGGAATCTGTTAGGGCATCTGAGTCTCGCTGGTAGGGGATTTGCCATTGATTTTTACAGCACCAGAGAAAGACTACGGCAGGTGGGCGTGGCCTGATTAGATCCTAGTCCTGCACCTAGCAACCCAGGCTGCTCTTTAGGGCAGGACTGAACCTGCTTTGAGCACTACACACTGCTACAAGCCGGCAGCCAGAGAGGGATGTGCGCATGTCAGTGGAGGAAGTGTTCACCAGCTGGTGAGGATGGCAGAAGCGTCCTGGCTCCAGATGGGCGAGGTGCTCTTGGCTGCCGTGCCCAGGGCTGCCAAGGACTTGCAGAGGAGGGAGAGAATGTTTTTTGTCTGCCAGATTGTGTTTCTTATGTAAGGGCTTAGAGCTTGGAGTCGAAAGGAAAAAAAAAAGAAAAAAAGAAAAGAAACTCAGTCTTTGATCAAGAGTCTTGTTTTTATAATTTTGGTCCCTGCCTTAGTTTGCCAAACAGACCCTAAGACTGAGGGCTGGAGACAGGATCCTAGGGAGTTTTACTGAGGACCTAGTGGGGCTGGGTGTTGGCAGGGATGATGATACTCTAAAGGGAGACACAGGCCCCTCTTTGGCTATTAAACTTGGATATAATGGACCCCACGAAATCTGAATGTTCCCAGAGTCTCATACTGAGAGAATTAGGGCAACTTGAATCCATGTTCCAAAGCCATAGTCACTCATGAGGTGAGAACTCTGTTATCATTGAGAAGAAACGGTGGGCCTTGGGGATGAGAGATTTTGCATTTCAGCCATTTCCCCAAATTCTGTCATCTGAACAAAGTCTGATGTCAAAACAATGCTCAGGGGATGGAGAAGAGTTCAGAAGGTCTTGGGAAGGTCTCAGGTTTACAAACGCATCCCAAGGTTCCCAGTTACTCATTCTCCATTCAGACCTTCTTGAGGCAAACGAAGAGAGAACACTACACAAAGCCCCTCAAGTCCACTAAAGCTCCCCAGTCTCTGGCTACTTCAGGCTCTGGTGGACGAGCCTTTGTATAATAAAATACTAATTTTAAATCGAAATTACAGATGCAAAGAGCAGAAGTGAGAGCATAGCTCCTCCTTGGCAAGTCTCATCCCCGCAAGAGGAGCCAGGCTGCTAAAGGAGACGCATGTGCTGCGCCACAGCCGAGAAGATCCAGAGCCAGGAGTAGGCGAGTTTGCAGCCAGAGCTTGGGATTTACAGGCAGTCTGCCTGCCTTGAGCGGACGCAGATGGGCCCAAAGGATCCTGAGAGAAGGTGCTGCTGGCTTCAGAGATGTGGTTACATTTCTTTCTCCACCCATGAATATTTGCTGCCAGCCTTTGGAAAGAACCTCAGCACACTGTGAGTGGGGGGAGCTGGCTTCCACATGCAGACATATTTCAGCGCTCTAGAGGTCTTGGAGCCTATGGGTGACCTAGCACAGCTCTCCCCTGTGGGTCGGACCAACTTCTGTGACCTCATGACTCTGCCCGTGCTCTCTTTGTTTGGAGGAGCCTGCTGTGGCTCACAGAGGGAAATTCCAAGTTTGGGGAATTGATTCCACTCCCCTACCCCCAGAACTTCCTCCACCAGTGCCTGATGAGACTTGAGGTTCCACCTCCCACCCCACCCCCCATTTCCTCCATGGGGATGACCTGAGGCCATGCTGTAGGCTGGTCTTGAACTCTGAATGAGAAATGTCCTTCCTAGGCTAATGTGTTTGAACACTTGGTCCCCAGCTGGTGGCACGTTAGAAAAATTAAACTAAAAAGCATGTTAATTTGCTTTTGTTATTTTTGTTTTGTTTTGTTTTGTTTTTAGACAGGATCTGATGTAATCCAGGCTGGCCTCAAATTTAACATGTAAGAGAACACACCGACCGACACTCTTGTGGCCGAAGAGAAAGTCTGTATTGGTGGCCAGCAACTGCACGGGGGAACTTGCCCAAGTCATGCAGCCCTGGGCCCCACTGTCCTTTGTCTTTTAAACACAAAAACTACATCCTGGTCAACCACCCCAGTTAATAAGAGCAGTTAGTGAGAAGCCAAATGACAGAAACCAAAAGGCAAGGCTAAGACATGTAGGGGCTTTCCTGGATCCTGGAACTATGGACAAGGTCTTTGATGAATTAGGCCTTTGTTCTCATTTCGGCAGGTGTTGGGGCCTGAGTGCTGGGTTAAGGTCAGAATGGCGTCTCTAAAGCCATCAGATGTGCTAGCCAACATCCTCAGCTCTGACTGGATCACTTCTGTACGTTGATGTGAGAGTCCCCCTGTATGCTGTGAATATCATTGGTTAATAAAGGAACTGCTTTGGGCCTATAGGGTAACAGAGCTAGGCAGGGAAAACTAAACAGAATGCTGGGAGAAAGGAGGTGGAGTTAGAGAGAAGCCATGCAGCCCTGCCAGAGATGGACACTGGAACTTTTTAGCTGGTAAGCCACAGCCACGTGGCCATATACAGATTAATGGAGATGGGTTAAATTAATATGTAAGAGTTAGTCAATAAGAAGCNCCCTGTATGCTGTGAATATCATTGGTTAATAAAGGAACTGCTTTGGGCCTATAGGGTAACAGAGCTAGGCAGGGAAAACTAAACAGAATGCTGGGAGAAAGGAGGTGGAGTTAGAGAGAAGCCATGCAGCCCTGCCAGAGATGGACACTGGAACTTTTTAGCTGGTAAGCCACAGCCACGTGGCCATATACAGATTAATGGAGATGGGTTAAATTAATATGTAAGAGTTAGTCAATAAGAAGCTAGGGCTAATGTGCCAAGCAGTGATTTAAATAATACAGTTTCTGTGTGATTAGTTCGGGGCTGATCAGCCAGGAACCAACTAGCAGCTCCTTCAACAGTATGTTTTCAGGGCTGAGAGTCAGGAGATACGAGTGTGGCTCCCACAAGACCCAGCCTAGGGTCCTGGATTTGCCCTGGTCTTGATTTTAAGAGAGCTCAGAATGGTATCTTCTCCTTTCATCCTGGCAGTGCAGACACTTCCAGCAGACATAGTCTGAGACCGTGACACATCATCCCTGATGGAAAGGACACAGGTCCAGGATGCTCTTGACTCCCCAGCAGGGTATGAGCTGAGTGGAGAGGGAGTCCTTCAGAAAGCCCACTCTTTAATTACTTCCATTTATGAGATGCGTGCTTTGGGGACAGCACAGTTTGAAAAACTGGGTCAAGCAGCAGACGGAAGGTGATGCCCCTGTGAAGCGCGCTTGAAGTCATCAGGGTGGATACAGCAATTATAAGGCCTTTTGTGAGGAAACCGTTTCCTCTGGAAACAATTTTATGGCATAGGAGTGTGTGTGCGCACAAGTGTGCATGTGTGTATGTGACACATTTTCAGATTTTTATCATTGTAAAAATACCCCATTTTTGCATTTTTGGAGCAAGGACTTGTGCTCCAATTTATGACCCTTCACAGTTGCTGAGACTGGCTGACGCATGATTGTCTTGGTCTTGGTCATTCACTCTGGTATCCTTTCAGATGGGGCTTGAGTTAGTCAGGGCTCTTTAGAGGAACAAACTGATCTATCTATCTATCTATCTATCTATCTATCTATCTATC
>LOJH01021093.1:1057-14190 GCA_001685095.1 Ellobius talpinus | reverse complement strand
AGAGAGAGAGAGAGAGAGAGAGAGAGAGAGAGAGAGAGAGAGAGAGAGCCTACTGTCTTATTTACTTCCTACCAGCCTTCCCTGGAATACCAGAGGGAAAAAGTCGCTCAAGAACCTTGGAGAACTAACTCCCTATGACCCTTCAGAAGCACACCAGGAGCAGCCAGGGGACAGTGTCCTGTACCAGCCAGCCTCCCTAGCAATATATGGGGGTCCGTGGCTTTAAAAGACAAGTGAGTGTAGAGGCGCCTCCAGATGTTCTGCCTCTGTGGCAGGAGGAGATATTGGAGTGACTTCCTCCTCGGGTCACACTCCCTAGGAACTTCCATCTGCACTTGATTCTGAACAGATGGCCTGAGGCTTTGCCAATGCTTGCCTCCTGCTGGAAGGAGCGCCTTGATACAACACACCCTGAACTCCTCCTGCAGGGCTCACCAGGGATGAGCCATCCCACCTTGGGCTCCCTAGCCCTGTGACCCCCAGACCTCCAGGGGACACTGGTAGACCTTATGTAGTCATAGGTGACCATGCATGGCTCCAACAATGACTTTGTCTTCTCTCTTTCCTCAGAGCAGGGAGTGGAACCCAGGAGCATACTAGGCAAATGCTCTACCACTGAGCTACCTCCCTAACCCAGCATCTGGACTGGTTTGGGATTTTGTTTATTTGTTTGTTTGCTTGCTTGTTTTGGGGGGTCTTTGTGGGGATTTTTGGTTTGGTTTGGTTTGGTTTGGTTGTTTTTTTTGTTTTTCAAGACAGGATCTTGAAAAGCTTTTGCACCCCAATAAGCCTCTCCACTGACCCAATGCAACAATCCAAATCAGACCAAATCAAACAGAATTAGAAAAAGCCCAAGCTTAATGGATAAAATGCTCCCAGATGATTTTTTCAGTCCCCCAGAGAGGAGACGGGAAAGGAAGACCAGAAAAACATGCATTTGTTTTCTGGGGGCAGTTTAAGAACCCTGTGGGAATGATCTTGAACATCTCTAGGGGAGGGGTCATCATTTGGAGGGCTTTGTGAGATGCAACATGGTTTGGAGAGAGATGGGGGAGGGGCCTTGGAGTAGAGCTACCACCAGAACAGATTCTCTGTGTAACCTTGGCTGTCCTGGTACTTACTTTGTAGACCAGGCTGGCCCCAAACTCAGAGATCCTCTTGCCTCTGTCCCGAAAGTGCTGGGATTAAAGGTGTGTGCCACCACCACTGNGGGGGGGGGGGTTGTTTGTTTGTTTGTTTTTTAACTTTCAAAACCGAAAGATGTTTGAAAAAAATTACTGAATGGTTGGCCTTCGGTCCATTAACAAAGATCTTTTGTGTGAATGAAAACACATTTGCATTCTAGAGTTCCTTCTTGGGTCCACTTGTTCTGTGATCCTAGGCTTGCCCTCTCTATATGCCCAAAATGAGATTGATGTCTTTCAGGGTGCATCTGAGTCCCAGTTAGTGGCCGGTCATTAATGTGACTGACAAAACCCCTTCCATACTCCGCTGGATACACGAACAGAACTCTCCCCCACTGGGCCTGGCTTTGGTGTTACCTAATCTGCTCTGTCATGGATCAAGAAGCTCTTAGCTCAACCACAAAATAGCCAGACACACAGGGAGCTGAGTCAGAGGATGGCAAATTCTAGGCCAGCCTGGGCTACACAGAGAGACTCTATCTTGAAAACATAAAACAGACATGTAGAGGGACATGAACACAGACAGACACATGCAAAGACAGATGCCATCAAGCACACACATATGAAGACACACAAAGGCCACAGGAGTGCACACATGGGCACACCACAGACATGTGCATACAGAAGTACACGCACTGCTGCCCATACACAGAGCTGAGCTGTCTGATCTCAGAGGCAACTCCAGCCTCCCACTTCACCCCTCAGCTCTCAAGAATCCTGCACCCTCCCCTCTCCCCCCAGACCCTGTCCATTCTCTGCTCACAACACCAGATCTCCAGCCATAGGGCCTTCAGCAGCTACCCCACCCCTATCCAGCAAGTCCACACTGTGGGAGCTCTCCCCAAATCCCAGTCTCGTCTCTGGCCTGTCCCTGGGCTACCAGGGATTGATGCACCCACTTCATACAAGACAGGCAGAATCAGCCCTTCGTTCAAGTTTTGCTTGCGAGCTGGGAGGTGGCTCAGTGGGTAGTCACACAAGTCTGAGGACCAGATCTCAAGCACCCACATGAAAGGTGCCTATAACCCCAACACTTGAGAGATGGAAACAGAGGATCCCCAGGGCACCTGGATGGCTAGACTAGTTGAATTGGCAAGCTCTGGGCTTGGGGAGAGACCCTGACTCTGTAGATAAAGTGGAATAAGATGGAGGAAGACCCCGACAACAGGCCCCCCCACCACGCCTTGCCAAAGGAAGACATTTAAAGCAAGGCTGGGGAGAAAAGCTGTATCCACACAGCTTCATCACACACTGTTTTAATTGCTCTGGTTCATTAGTTATTGCTGCTAAGATCTTGCTGTGCCTCATTTACAAAGTAAACCTTCCTTGGCATATGTACATGTATGTGTTGCCCGGCTCTTCCTGGGGAGATGAGAACAAATGTCTGTTCACCCTAAACAGAGCACTAAAAACAGTCTAGATGAAAGACTCCACCCAAGCCTAAGCCAGTGAACCAATGAGACTACTGCAGCCCCTTATAGGAGCATGGGAGAGTCAAAGGCAGCCACATTTCCAGAAGCCCAGCCCAGCATTTCTGGGGCTCCCAGCCCCAACTGCAAGCAACTGCACTCAAGAGTCTCCCCTCCCTGGCTGCTGTCACTGCTTATGGGACCTCGAAGAAGGGCTGGATCTTGTAACTTTGGGGGAGTTTTGTGAGCCTCCCCACTTCCATACACAGCAGGGTGTGTTGGGAAAAGAACATGACACAGGGGAAGCCTTGCTCCTGAGCCTAGAGCCCAGCGCGTAGCATGTGTTCAGCTAGCGTCCTACTACTACGTTCAATGGATTACCCGTCTGCGGGTGCTCAGGAACCAGTAGTCTGGTTGGTCACAGTTAGGATTCCCTGTAGGCCCAGTTAGGCAGGCCTTGTATACCCCCAGTGATGGGGAAGCTCATGCCGGTTATCAGCAGAACCCTGTTCATCACGATACGGTGCCAGCCTCTCCATACCTTCCACCCAAATGCCCTTTTGAACCTAAGGCCTCCTCCAAACAGACCTAATCCCTGCATCAAAGATGTCAAATCCTTCAACTCTTCTGGTTCTCCATCCTGCTCTGGATTGGCCCACAACTGCCTGTCACTTTAGCTCTGGGGTATCTGATGCCCTCTTCTGGCCTCCAGGGGCGCCTGCACTCACGTGCACATACCCAGACACAGGTGCACATACACACGATTAAAAATAATGGCTTTTAAAAGGATTTTCAAAGATGTGATCTCATTCCATGTTGACCAGCTCTGGTTCCCTCTCCAAAGTATTTTGCAGTGATTTGAAATTCCTTTCAGAAGAGTCTTTAAGCAACTGTAGGCAAAGCTGCCTGCAGTAACACCTCCGCTCCTGGGACAACACTGGTTCAGCATGTAGGGGCTGCTCCCCAGGGTGGTCTGGCTCCTGGGAAGGAAAGTCTACCTGCATGCACCTCCCTCTAGGTCCATCTGGATGGCCCCTAACCTGATGGGGCCATGTTGACCATGAACCTTAGACCAGCTCCATTGAACATGCACCCAGCTCTTCAATAGACAGGCTAGGAATCATCGGTTTGAGCACGGAGGCCAGCTGTGTGGTTGGCAGACACGGTGACCCACTCAAGGCTGGGTGAGTTTTTGCATCTCTGACCACATAGGAGCTGTCCAGGCAGATGTCCACAACACTCCACACTGCAAAATGGCTCTCCCTATGCCCTGGAATGGGTCAGCTTTGAAGGTCACACCACCACCCTTCTGTCATCGGGGAATGCTCATGGCTCACGGCTCCCCCCACAGGTAGACCCTGGAGTGCTAACAGGAGACTCAAAGATCAGCCTGTCTTCACCACCACCACCACCCAGCCCAGTTTCTAGTGCTTTCTATCAAGTCTTCATGAAGTGAGTCTCTACTTCACCAAAATTCCCAGAGAAACAACTGGAGTAAGAGTGTGGTGAGGAGGACAGAAGGGTAGCTGCCAACTTCCTCCACCTCTCTCCAGGGGTCCCCACCAGCCACTCCCACTGGAGCACATAGAGAGATCCCAGTCCTGCAGTGCTAACCCCATGACCAGTGTGAACCTGGAGAGCCAGGCATCCATGTGGAGTAGAGGACTCCCGGCAGCTTCATCTTGTGACCTGGTGTTTCTGAGCCTTTGAACTCTGTCCACTGTGGTCTCTGCCTCCTAAGTCAAGGCTGAATCTTCTAGAACAGCACAGCCCAAAACTAACCCTAGGCATTAAAGAATGGGTACCGCATACCTCCATTTCGTGCTAAAGTTAGGAAATGCAAGCACTGGCTTTGTAGGGACAGAAGGTAGATCCAGGAGTGGGGTGCAGAGGAAGAGAGAGAGCGCAGCTCTCCAAGCAAGCATTGGTGATCTTGGGGGTAAAAACTCATGGAGTCATAACCCTCAGACACACACAATTTATTACACTTCCCTGAGCTTCAGCAAAGCCAGGCCAAAACTCTAGCTCCCTCAGCATGTCAAGTGTCTCCTAGAAACACCCATACCCCTGGCCTGACCCCTAGCCCTGGTCAGCGACCTACATTCATTCATTCACCCTCTCACTGCCCACTGGCATTCATCCATGCACTCATTCAGCCCTTGCCTATTGCATTCATTCATTCATCCCTTAGTTATATTTGTCCATCCAGTCAGCCGCTGCTCACATTCATTCGGGCTCTCTCGTTCATTCCTGGGATAAAAGAGGCGGGGACAACTCCTGGAAACCAGGTAGGGTGGACAGGAGTGAGGACTATGCCCAGAGGTGTCCTAGGTAAAAACACAGGAGCCAGAGGAGGGGACTCTGCAGGGAGGAAGAGTGAAGGAAACAGGAAAGACTTGCGGCAGAGACAGCACAGCATGCACTCAGCACACATCTGCCTGGGGGGATGGGAGGAAGGAGGTGGGAGCTGGGGGGGGAGGAGGGAGAGGGAGGCGGGAGCTGGAGTCGGAGAGGACAAGTTTGGGTGACAGTAAGCCAGGCTGACTCTAGCTCAGGTATAAAGGACAAACGGAAGAAAGGATGGAAGCAGAAGCTGGTGGGGGAGTGGCTTTGGCTTGATCCACACAGTCCAGCTGGAGATGGCCAGAGTTGGGAAAGAGTGAGGGGAAGCAGAGCCACGATTGGGCTGGGCGTGAGTTTGAGGGGCAAGGTGAGGACTGGAAGCAGCCAGCAAGGATTTAGTTCCTGGCCAGATCTGTGAAACCAGGTGTAAGAATGGGAAGAAGGACTCCATGAGGATCAGCTAGTGTGCTTGAGACCCTGGGATCTGCTGAAGGGCAGTTGGGTAGATGATTGACAATGACCTCCGGTTCCCACAGCCCCCCCACCCCACGTTGAGACCCCTGAGACGAGGACAGCGTAGGATCACCCACAAGGCTCTTTGGAGTTGCTCTGTCCCCTAAGACTCTTATGTCAGGAGCTGGATTCTTGCTGTGGAGCCTTAGAAAGGCAGGTGGGAGTCTCGCAGGGAAAGGCATGTGGGAGTGGGATCAGTTCTCAGAGGCTGGAAAGTTCGTCCTGGGATCTCTCCCTCTTTCTCCTGCTGCTGAGCCCAATGCCCGAAGCCTTGTCAGGAGCGGCTAATGTCAGTGGTAGACCTCTGAAGCTCCAGAAGTTTCAGATAAAAGTATTTTTATTAAAATAAAATCTTCTCCGTATAGATTTCCCAGGCTTGGTCATGTTGCTGTTGCACAGAAATCAGACTAGCACCACACAGAGAGTATGACTCAAAGGTCCAGCACTTAGCTAGTACCCACAAGGCCTGAATTCCACCCCTAGTGCGCATGCGCGGGAGGGAGGAGGGAATCTGGATGGAGAGAGGGTGAGACCAATGCACACAGTGATCTACAATCAAGGCTGACCTATTTTCTCTCCTAACAGATGTTTGTTGACTGACCCACTGCTGAGTTCTTTCTCTGAGTTTGCCCAGTTCCAAAGAGCGTCTACGTGTCCCATGGCTCAGGTCTCCATGGTACCTCGAGCAAGCAGCTCTCACGCATTCTCCAGGAAGATCTGGTCAATGTAAGCGCACTGAAGACAATTCCCAACTCACAGATGGAGGAGAACAGAGAACATCATCCACTCCCCCAAGGCCACACAGTAAACCTAGAAACAGAAATCAGGAATCTAATGTGGGCGTCTTCCTTTACCATATTCTCCAGCCTTCTCCACCTGGCTCTGAGGACAAATATAGTCTCTAATTAGAAAAACCAGGCGATGCAGAGGAGGGTGAAGAGACTTGCCCACAGTCTCAGAGGGAGGAAGTTGTGGTCCTGCGCCTTTTCACCAAAGCCCAATTCTCTCTATTCCCGGACCGGCAGCTGCCCCTAGCCTCCAAGGGCAAACCCCTCCTCTCTCCAGCAAGCAGCTCCTCTTTTCCTGGCTCCTTGTTTCATCTCCCTCCACCAAACCCCCAGGGCAGGAATAGGGTCTGATTGGTCCTTCCTCTGCACCTCCCCAAGTGCCTTGGGACTCAACAAATATCTGCTGATCCATTTGAATTTTTTGGCGAAGCTGGGAAGAAAGCTTCGAAATGGGGGAGATGGAGGTGATGGAGTAACGCCAGAGCCCACAGGAAAGCCCCCATCAAGAAACTGGTCCTCATGTCCGGAGAGGAACATCCAACCTTCCCACAGACCAGAAAGGACAAGGCCCTCCAGAGCAGAGGACCAGTTCAAACCAGCCACATGGGTCTAAGGCTGAGGGTTCACTGTCTCCACAGTCCAGACTGAAGCCCAGAGAGGCGAAGTGAGTTCCTTCAGCCCACACAGCAAGGGACCAACAGAGTTAGGCAACCTGAGGTCATCAAAACCATTTCATCAAGAGGTTTCAGCAAGTTACTGTGGGAAAGGGCAGGACATCGTCTTTTTTAGTAATTGTTATTTGAATTGCACAGGTTTATAAGAATTATTGTGACCTGGGCAGTAGTGGCGCACATCTTTAATCCTAGCACTCGAGAGACAAAGGCAGGCGGATCTCTGTGAGTTCAAGGCCATCCTGGTCTGCAGAATGAGTTCTAGGACAGGATCCAAATCTACACAAAGAAACCCTGTCTCTAAAAAAAAAAAGAAAAAAAAGAAAAGAAAAGAAAAGAAAAAGAAAAAGAAAGAAAAAAGAAAAGAAAGTCAATGTGATAAGTCAGTTCTTAGACACTGTATAATGAGAAAAATCAGGGCAGATGAATGACATTTCTATATCTTTAGTTTCTTCAGTTTTATCATTAGTAGTCTGTGCATGCCTGTGCATACACACACACCATAACAAATACATAAAGGTCAGAGGACAAGTCTCAGAGATCCGGTCTCTCCTCCATTTTGTGGGTCCTAGGGATTGAACTTGGGTTATCACTTTTGGTGGCAAGCACCTTCACTAGCTGAGCTATCTCCCAGGCCCTTTTTTTAAGTTTTATTTATTTATTTATTTGTTTGTTTATTTATTTATTTAGTACATTGGGGTTTTGCCTGCCTGTATCTCTGTATGAGAGTATCAGCTACCCTGGAACTGGAGTTACAGACAGTTGTGAGCTGCTATGTGGCTGCTGGGAATTGAACCCGGGCCCTTTGGAAGAGCAGCCAGTGCTCTTAGCCACTGACTCATCTCTCCAAACCCCATTTCTTTTCTTTTTAACCTGGCATCTTTGGAGATTAGGAACCTAGACCTGGTGAGGCTGTCTTTAAAAACATCTTGGGTCTCTTCCTAAACACATTGATGATTAGCATGCAGTTCTCAACCTGATCAGGAGCCTGGAGAACCTACCAGCTGAGTAGGCTCAGGGCTGGTCAGAGATTGAAGGTCTTCCAGTCCAGTCCTTGGCTACCATAAGCATCCCCTACCCAGGGGACTGTAGAACAGTACACAGCAGATGAACTACTCTGGAGGTTGTAGGAAAGGGGCCCCCTCAGAATAAGGACTAGGGTGCTTGGGACCCCTGTGGAATCTTATGGGTTCCGAGCCTCCAAACATACACCATGGCAACCATGGTAGGTGCTTCTCTCTCTCTCTCTCTCTCTCTCTCTCTCTCTCTCTCTCTCTCTCTCATATTTATTTATTATTTTTTAAATGTGAGTGTGTGGGCTCATGTGAGTTTTTGTAGTTACGAGCCACCACGTGTGTGCTGGGAACTGAACCTGGGTCTGTAAGAGCAAGTGCTCTTAGTCACTGGGCCATCTCTCCAACCACCCCTTTTCTATGCTGAGCATGGAGGCTTGGGAAATGTCTCAGTGGTTAACAGTATTTGTTTCTCTTGCAGAGGACCTGGGTTTAGTTCCCAGCATGCACATCGTGGCTCACAATCATCTGTTACTCCAGTTTCAGGGAATCCAGTGCCCTCTTCTGCCCTCCTTTGCCACTAGGCACACACATGGTACACACCCATACAACAGGCTCATGCACACAAAATAAAATAAATAAATAAATAAATATAAAAAATATATTTTAAAAAAAAGTCTGTTTTGATGGTGTATGTCTTTAATACCAGCACTAAGATCCCAGAAACAGGAGGATCTCTGTGAGTTCAAGGCCAGCCTGGGCGCACACATGAGACTCTGTCTCAAAACAAAAATGTTTTTTAATAACAAAATAAAAGCAGAGTGACATATAGAAATTGTTTCAAAGACAAAAGAGAGTCTCACAAGCCTTTGCCAACAGGAACTTCCCCTAGAAAATCTCTTAGGCCTTACTCCTAGAGGTCTCCTCTCTCCCCAAGAAGGGGCTCCCCATTGGCTCCCAAGAGAGTGGAGGAGCAGGACAGCAACCCTGACCTCATCCCTGCCTAGGCCTTCAGTGCCCTGTCATGGGCGATGGACACAGGGACTCGGCCTAGCGGTCCAGGGATCTAGGGGCCATCGCTCCTCACACCAAAGGACCATCCTCCTTGGATTTTATTCCTCAGGGTTTGATCCCAGTGCAGAAATCATTAGCGTGTCTTCTCCTTATAGACAAGACACTGAATTCAGATGCCTATTATCATTTATCCAAACTTCCCTCTTGTCATGTCCTTAGGGGACAGTCACCTGGTGCCAGGCCCTGTGGGGAGCACCCTCCCTCCTTTCCACTTTCATTCGGAGTTAGGGGGCCCACTGGACTTTTGTGTTTCCGATAAAAGAAGGAGCAAAGGGGAGTAATAAAGAGCAGAGAAGGTTGGGGATGGTGGAGGGAGAGAGCCAGGGCCAGGAGTCCAGACCTCTTCCTCTTCTGATACCTACAGTGACATAGAAAACTGGGGTTGAATCCAGGAGGTGATGGTGCATGCCTTTAATCCCAGCAGAGGCAGGCGGATCTCTGTGAGTTAGAGGCCAGCCTGATCTACACAGAAATTCCAGGACAGATAGGTCTACACAGAGAAATCTTGTCGTAAAAAAAGAAAGAAAGAAGGAAAGAAGAACGAACTGGGTTATGGTTCAGTGGCAGAACATTTGTCCACCGTGTGCAAAAATGTGGAACTGATTCCTGATTCCAGAACTGCCAGAAAAACAAAATAATAAAAGCAGAAAATAATGCCTGAGGATTTGGTTCTGTTGATGGAGAGCCTGCCTGGCATCCACAAAGACTTGAGTCTGATGCCCAGAACTCCATAAACAAGGCATGGTGGTATATAGCTGCAATCCCAGCACTAGAGAGACTGGAGAAGGAAGATCAGAAGTGTAAGGTAACCCTCCACTACACAGAAAGTTTGAAGACAGCCTGGACTATATGAGGCTCTACCTCAAAAATAAATATAAAATAAAAATAAAACCCTGCTGGGTATGGGGGCTCATGAAGCCTACAACTGGGGACGCCAAGGCAGGAGAATCACAACTTTGAAGCCAGCCTGGGTTACACAGTGGGACTGCATCTCAATGAAACAAACAACAACAAAATGGAAAATGAGTGAAAATTCATATTGGTGTTTGTGGGCTCCCTGCGAGGCTCTCAGCAGTTGAGGTAAGGAAACTGTGGTCATTCATAACAACATCTGCAGCCTCTAGAACAGTCCCTTGCACACAGTAGGTACTTGGAATATCCACAGCCTCTAGAACAGTCCCTTGCACACAGTAGGTGCTTGGAATATCCACAGCCTCTAGAACAGTCCCTTGCACACAGTAGGTGCTTGGAATATCCACAGCCTCTAGAACAGTCCCTTGCACACAGTAGGTGCTTGTGCTTTGCACACATCTCATTGGCCTCCATAAACCATGCCCTCAGACCCAGCCCAGCCCACCTCATGGTTGGAACCCTGGTTTGTTTTAGACCATGTTTGTTCTAGACCTGGTTCTACACCCGTTCTAGACCTGTTTTGTTCTAGACCTGTTCTAGACCTGGTTGGTTCTAGACCATCACCATGGTTTGTTCTAGACCAAGAAACAACAGACAAGGAATGGAGACATATCCTTGTAGAGCATTTTTATTACATTTTAAGAAGGTCCCCTGCAGAGTGACAATGGCTACCTTGAGCCAGAGGAAACCCCTGGGTAGAGCTCATTGCAAAGCTCTGGGTCCAAGCAAGCCTTAATGATGTCATGCACATAGCTCATAAGGAATGTTCTAGAAACCAAACAGCCTTTCTTCCCTTTCCTCTCTTCCAGGCCCAACAGAGTGAACTCACGTTTGCCTGTCCCACTTCTCTTTGTGGAAAGGAAGGCAGCTCCTGAGCAGGCAGACCCAGAAACTCCAAGAACTGAGTGAGGAGGTTACTCAATTAGAAATGTGCTTGATGTACAAGCCTGAGGACCTGAGTTGTATTCCCAACACTCGTGTAAGTAAACAAACAAACAAACAAGTAAATAAATAATTCAAGGCAGCGGTTTGTGTCCCAGCAGATACGGATATGGGCGGGTTCCTCGTGATTTCTGACCAGCCGGTCTAGTAGAATCGTGAGCTCCAGCTTCAATGAGAGATCCTGTCTCAAGAGATAAGTAGAATGTGACTGAGGAAGACACCCAACAGCGATCTTGGCCTCCACATATATGCACGTAGACCCACATATGTATGCATACACACCCCGACACAGAACACACAAATCCATCTGGCACAGGCATTGTACCTTCCAGTGTCCCCACAGCATCTCCCCGGGGCTCCCACAACCCAGTGAGGCAGCCACACAATTTCTGTCCTATTGGATAGAGGAGGGGACAGATTCATTCCCATAGCCACCACTGAGCCTGCGCCTTATCCCCAACAAATAAAAGACACAGAGGAGCAAAGGAGACCATTAAACCTGAGCATCCATTTAACCTCCCTCCCCTGGTCCTCTGGCTCCCTTCTCCACTCTTACCGGAGTCTGTAACACTATTGAAGCGTACCATAGTGCGTGGTGTCCCCTCTACAAGGTAGACTGCTCCTGTCTTCATTCCACAGATGCAGAACCCAAGGTACAAAAAGGCTAAGTGACGCTCCTGTCTCAACACAGCATGGATTCCATGTCCTGAATTTGAGAAAATTCCCCTAAAGCATCTGACGTCACTGTTTTCCCAATTATCACCAAGCAAGGGAAGGTTTGAGACCCAACCATAACAAATTAAATAATAATAAAATAACCCCTAAGCCAGGGATGCATGAATCTCCTTGGGGTTTGGTTCCCTATCTGGTAAGCATGCTCTTAGAGTCTCAAAGCATCTATTCTGTCATCCTTTGCCAAAACTGGGATCCCAGCCAGACAGCTGCTTCACCACAGGCATAAGAAAATGGACAACATATCTGTCAGTCCCTTCTCAGATCTACCCATCCATATCCATCCATTTTCTGAAGCCCTCACCCCATATATCTGTGCATTTGTTCATTATACATCCAGTCAACAAATATGTATTGAACAGCTGTGTTCCAGGTACTGAGTCAAGCATGGGAAATTCAACCGTGAACAAGACAAACAGCATCTCCCCAGCCTCGTGGAACTGATATTATAAGGAAGACAGACATTATGCAGCTAAATACAGCAGGAAGATAATTACATATATTGATAAAGGCAACAAAGAGAATAGGCAAGGGTAGAAAGTGGCTGGGGCTGGATCCGTTCTAATAAACTGATCAGGGAAGACAGGCTGGAAGAATTGACAGTTGAGCTGAATGGCAAAGGCAGGGCCAACCCTGCAAGGATTTGAAGGCAGAAAGGCCAGCCAAGTGCGAAGGTCCTGAGGTGAGAAAACTAGGCTGTGTGAGACACAGCAGGGGAGCCGATGTGGATGGCGCAGACACAGGAAGGGGGGGCCATGTTAGGAGTGAGAACTAGGCGCCCTCACAAAAGATCCTGCACAGCAGGGCGAGAAGTATGGATTTTATTCTACACGCACTGAGGCCTTGTTGGAGGGTCAGAGGCAGAATGACAAGCCTTAATGTATGGTTCTAAAATATAACCTCAGTCATTGTATAGAGATTAGATGAGAGAGGAGGGGAGCTAGGAGAACCTGGAGTCTGGTTAGGAGGCTACTACCATAAAACACGTTAGGTGGTGGTGGCTGAAACCAGTCTGACAACAACAGGGAGGGAAATGATTGGGAGATGGTTTGGGGGCACAGTGAGCCCAACTTGCTAATACACTGGAGTCAATGCAGGAGAGACAGAAGGATTAAAGATGATTCCAAACTGGAGGTATGAGAGACAATTCCTACAAACTTGGTTCCCCACCTGTGAAACTCCCTCCCAACCCTGGCAGAGGGATGTGGCATGCTTCTTGTTCCAAAGTTAGTACTTAGTTACACCCACCTCAGAAGACCACACCACAGATCACGGTGGTCCAAGAAGCCAAACGGTCCCTGCTAATGAAGAAATAGTATCATAACCACTAGGTGAGGTCCCCAGGAAAACACGGTTCCTCAGAGCATGTTCAGGAGCAAGGTTACAAATACAGACCTTGGTTGTGCAACAGCAGGCATCCATCAGCATCTCCGAGACTCGATTTTTCTGTGTGCTACATAGGAACACGATCAACGATCAACATCCACAGCTCTTCAACTACAGCAAAGACCGGGAAATCTCTCTCTCTCTCTCTCTCTCTCTCTCTCTCTCT
>LOJH01021092.1:0-14863 GCA_001685095.1 Ellobius talpinus | reverse complement strand
ACACACACACACACACACACACACACACACACCCCAGCAGAGAGGCATAGAGAGCAATTTTATTACAATTGCTACAGGGCACGGCTGGGCAGTTAGAATTTAAAAGTCCTGTCCTTCCCCCAAACAAATGCATCCGACCTAATGCATGAAACAGACCCTTTGACAAGCCAGGTGACTGAACTGAGGTCTTAAAAAGTAAACATGAGGGGCTGGAGAGATGGCTCAGCGGTTAAGAGCACTGACTGCTCTTCCAGAGGACCTGGGCTTCAATTCCCAGAAACCACATGGCAGTTCACAACTGTCTGAAAATGCAGTACCACGAGAACTGACACCTTCACACCAATGCACATAAAATAAAGTTAAATAAATCATCAAAAAATTAAAAAAGTAATAAAAAGGTAAACATGAGATGTGTTTGGCAAAGCTGACAGAAGACTTTTATCATCAAACATTTTCACTTTACTTGCATATTTTCAATAAGAGTATGAGAAATTTCACATTTTGTTACCCATTTTTTTCCTAAAACAAAATCACATAAAAGAATACTACCCTCTCCCTGCCAATAGTAGCAAGATATACAAGCTCTGTTTTTTAAGTAATAATATACTAGCAGATGGGACAGAACACTGATGGAAAATAAAGCAAGAGCTCATAGACAAATTGTCTCTGACAGTAGTTTCCAAAGCCTATGATGGTGGTTTCCAAAGCTAAGAACAAAAGAGCTACAGAAGCACAAATATCACATCACAGAATAGCAGAGGAAGCAGGCAATTTAGAAAATAAGCAAGCTGAGCAATGGATTTTCCTAAGGTCAAAACAAAGAGAAGGCTAGCACCCCACAGTCCTCAGTGAGTTCCCTCTTGAAGTTGTTATCTGCAAACAGAAGCTTACATATTTATAGACATCTATTTCTCAAGTGTTCTGTGACCTAAGGGGTTTCTCCAGACTTACAGTCAAGGTTCTTTATTACCATCTAAAAGTTAAATAGATTCTGACCAAAACGAAAAAAAGTTAAGGCTAGGGACTTGTCATGGTAGTAGAAATGCTAGCTTAGTATGCCCTAAGGCTCTGGGTTCAAGCCCCAGCACTTCAAGATAAATAAATTAAATGGATAAAATGTCAATTTTCGTCCGTCCTTCCTTTCTTCCTTCCTTCCTTCTAAGGAAGGAGGGGTTGAGACAGGGTCTCACTATATAGCCCTCACTGGCCTGGAACTCTAGAATAGTCTGACCACAAACTCTTAGCAATTGCCTTCGTCTCCTGGGTGCTGGGATTAAAGGTGTGCACCACCTTCATAAACTAGAACAAGACTACTAAGTACATTTTAATAGGGTTTTATAAGTATGCTGATACATATCAATGCTAAAAAACAGAGAAAAACCACATCAAATCTTAGCTGTTCTCCCATTGTGTGTACACTGTACTGTATCTTAACTAAACTAACTTTACCCAATTTGTGTAATACTGAAGTTTCCTTAAGCTTTTAAGAAATGTTTACCTTGCCAGGAATGGTGGCACATGCCTTTAAACCCAGTACTCAAACTGAGACCTGGTCTCAAAACGGAGAGGGAGGAGGGAGGGAGGGGAGGGGGACAGGGAGGAAGGGTTTAAAGTAGGGAGGGAGGGAATCTTCACATTAGGTCAAAGTTAGTTATGTATTAAGCCTTCCTTTGTTTAATGATCCCCACCCTCGGTACTTGTCACTGTATTAATAACAAAGTAACATTAAAAAACTGAAATGATAGTATCTAGTACAACAATACAATACAGTGATACTAAGTACATACAGATGTTGGATCTAGACAATATTTCAAGTCTGGCCCAGAGTAGTGATTTGTTACCCTACCACTTGGAAGGCTGAGGAAGGAGAAATCCCGAATTTGAGATGAAGTTGGCAAACAGTGAAACCCTGTCTCTAATAGCCGAGCTTAGTGGGCCACCTATAACCCCAATACTCAGGAGACTGAGACAGAAAGACTGAAGTGAGTTTGAGGACTGCCCAGGCTTAAATATAAGAATTAGCAAAACAAATAAAACTACACAGCACTGTCTCAAAGGAAAAAAACAAATAAACAAAAAACAAAGACTTGAGGCCATAATCTAGTTAACTTAAGCTTCTAGTAAGCAAAAATAGAAAATCAAATTCAGCTTCAAAGTAAGCAAAGCTGTCTTTTCCCATTTCTATGCTGGCAAAAGTAAATATACAGTGGTTCCAATAATGGTACAATTTGATCAAAGCTACCGAGCAATAACCTCTGACTAAAGGTGTGTGGTTATAACTCAACTCCTACAATCTGTCCCTCAGTCAATTACTCTAACTACACTTTTGACCCTTCCAGCCACAAAGAAGTCCACCCTCACATAGAGCACGTGTTAATTCAGACCGCTGTAGTCTCCTACCCAAGCGTGTCTGTACGCTCTTTCCCTCTGCATGAACTTACTACTGCTCCTCTCTACTCACCACTGAAGACCCAGCTGCCCTATGGATCAGAGGCAGTACCTGCCTTTCTTTGATGCTCAATGGCATTAGATTGCCATCTATCTTACATTGCCTGGTAATACAAATACAGTTCCTATATATGTCATTTTCCCTACTAGATTAAGGACCCAGTCAGCAATTTCGCTTTTAGATTTGAATAATCACCACACAATAATCTGGGCATATATTAAAAGAAGACAGTCAACATGTAATTATTATTAAGGAGATACTGTCTCATTTGGTAGATTCAGCTTTTAAAACACCAAAAACAACTGATCATTTAGAGACAAAACACATCTAAATAGTTAAACTGAATAAATCAAAGAGAATACTCTAAAAATCTTTATTATTCACTATCATCTAATGAGTTTATGTCCATTCATAAATAAATATAGGGCTCCCTTCAAAGACTAGATTTCTGAACAAGTGCACAAAAAACAAAAGATAACAGTATAGCTGATTTCATTTATTTAAAAAAAAGAGTTATACATAACAACATTTAAAACACGTTCAGTCTTCTGTTCCCCTTCCCTGTCCTCTGCAGCCTACAAAGCTAGGAAAAAGCACTCCCCATCTTCAAGGCACTGGCATCTAATAACAGCAAAGGGAGAGGGACTCTAAGATAAAGATCAGCAGAGTAAGGCTGAAGACAAAGTCTGTCAAGGTAACAAGACCTTTAAGGGCTCCCTACCCAGCCTCATTCAGCCTCTTCTCCAAACACTGCATTGCATCATCCAAGGTTTTTCCACACTATAAGGCCCTTTCTACCTCCCTCTCACTGTATATGCTAATTTAAAAATAACTCTTTATATACCTGCAAAAGCACTATACATTCTTTAACAACTGGTCCCCTTCCTGTGAAGGCTTTGCTAACCTCCTTTCAACATAATTCTTCCCTCTTACTTTGAAACTTCACACATGAACTATATACATCTCAATGGATTCCAATTACTTGGTAGTTTCACACTTATCGTCCTTTTAGGGGAAAGACAAATTCACATCTTCATGCTCTTTCTGAACCTTGATCATTTTTCCTTTAGCACCTCACTCACTGTATCTATCCAAGACTGGCATAGGCCCTGATCAATATTAATTCACACCTGGGATCCCAGGAGGTAAGAAAGACTGCTGCACTCCAAGGTAGCAGTAAGACTTTGTCTCAAAAAAAATAAATAAATAATAATCAGCCTTTAATCCCAGCAGAGACAGGCAAATCTGAGTTCAACATCAGCCTGGTCAACAGACAAGTTCCAGGACCGCCAAGGCTACGCAGGGCTACACAGGGCCACACAGGGCTACCCTGTCTCAAACAAAACACACAAAACAACAAAAAACAACCTTTTTTTTCTTTCAATATTGTTTTCTAAAGACTGTCATTAAAATATCATTAAATAAGAGTCTTAGAAAAATGAGTCTCATGAAAAGACAAACCCATGAATCTCAGTAGGCCTTCTGAAACAGCACGGAAACAAAGAGGGAAAGGATACAGCTGAGGCAGGGCACAACACAACCATCACCATGCACAGCAGTGTATTAAAGGTGAATCTTTTTTTACTATTTCTATTTACATTTTAAATGTTTCTACCAGTATTCTCTATCACAACACAAACAAGTATTTAGTAAATAAAGTCTTATATTCTACCACAAGGTATATACTATTGGAGATGACCAAAAGTTTAAGACTAAGGCTGTCTGGAATTTACTTTTAACAACTGTATAAGCACATAATCCTAGAAAGCAGAAAAGCTAAAGGAAAGATTTTACTGACAAAACTATGCTTAAAATCAAATATGCCAACAACAGGTAGACCCTGGAATAAATATTTTTGTGTCAAACTGACACAAATTTTTATATGAACTAAATCCAAATATTTATTCCCCAATTTCCATCATTCCTTCACTGTCAGAGCAGAATAAGAATGTACTTGAGTCTGGAAGAGCTGTTCAGATAAAGCAGTGACACAGCAAACAGTACTACTCTACTCTCCAGCATCTTTCTCATCCTCTCGTAAGATCCAAAGCACTACTCAATTCTACTTCATGAAAACCAACAGAAACCTCACCTCTACTTGACCCAGGCAGCATCTTTGATTGCATACTTGCCCCATGCTGCACTTGGCAGGGGAAAAGATGAAATATGGGGATCCTTTCTATAAACAATTAAAATTACAAGAGCTACAAGAAAACACCTTTGAGATAAAACGTATCATTATAAGCAAGTACAAGACATCTCTGTATGAACAAAAACATTGTCTATTGATGCTTCACCTCTTCAAACAATTAAAAACAACACATAACTCAGAACCTAAAAACATAGTCATCAAGTAGTCTATCTGGAGAGAATGCTTGAGCCAGATAATTCTATTTAATCATCAATACACAATGGCCAGCACTACAGGTAAACATCGTGAGATTTTTCTACTTCCACGTTACATGAAGGCAGAACAACTGAACCTTACTTTGCCTCCTATTTTGGTCTCCATTCTCCCTTAGACACTCCAGCTGAAATTCACCTGCCGCTATGCAAAGCACTAAGAGGTATGCCTTTAAAATGGGATTAGGCCACAAGGACCTAACCTTCATGAGTTGCTCATGTCATTATTGTGAGAGTGGGTTAGTTATCAAAGTAAAAGTTCTTGTGTTCTTTACCATGTGATAGCCTCCACCATGTCAAGCTCTAGCAAGAAGGCCTTGACAGAGGCTGAACACTGATACTGGACTTCCCAGGCTCGAGAACCATGAGAAAGAAATTTACTTTCCAAATTATTAAATATGTGATATTCTTTAAAAGCAGAAAACAGATTAAGACACGTCTTCACACCACATATAATATCAGTTCAAAAGTGATCAATCAAGCCTATGTGTAAAAGCTAAAACTATAATCAAAGTGCTAGAGACAAGTGTAAGCTTGAATCAGCCAACAGTTTCTTAGATACGATAGCACTAACCACACAGATGTTCACCAATAATAGTACTTCTGTCTATCAAAGGGCACTATCAAAAAGTGCAAAGGCAGAGAGAGATGCCATAGTGGGTAAAAGTGGTTGCCATAAAAATCTGAGAACCTGTCTCCAGGGGTCTGGAGAGATGGCTCAGCAGTTGAGAGCACTGGCTGCTTTTCCAGAGAACCTGGGTTCAATTCCCAGTACCCACATGGCAGCTCACAACTGTCTTTAACTCCAGTGGCTCTGACAACTTCATACAGACATACACGCAGGCAAAACACTGATGCACATAAACAAAAAATAAATAAATGACATCTTTAAATAAAAAAAAACTTGAGAACCTAAGCTCAGTCTTCAGAATCCCGAAGAGTAGCATCTGTCATCCCAGCACTCCTGTGACAAAATGGAGGTAGAGGTGACAACTGTCACCAAGTCCTCAGGCCAGCTCACCAGGAGTGTGCAGAGCAGAAAAACAGAAACAAAAGAGGAAGAGAGAACCAACTCCTAAAAGTTAGCCTCTCACCTCCACATATACAGTATGGTAGGTGTGCAAATCATATACACACACACACACACAAATTTATAAGTGGAAAAATATATGCCACAGAAAATAAAATAAAAAATTTTAGATCCTACACTGTCCAAACTTAAAAAGATGGATGAATATCCAAACAAAATGTAGCACATCTATATAAGATAAAAATTACTCCTTTCTAAGAAGGAAGTACTGTTACTACAGCAGCAAGGATGGATCTTCAAAGCATTGTACTAATTGACAGGTACTTAAGCAAAGGTCATACGCTATGATTTTACTAACATGAGAAGCCCAGGACAATAGATTCCTGGTAGGGGTTTAAAAAAAAAAAGGAAAGACTATTATCAGACAGAGAATGTTTTGTAGGGGATGAAAATGTTCTAGAACTAGATATTAGTGAATGGGCATGTATATGTCATGCATACAAACCACTGAACACTGAGACAGTAAGTTGTAGGCAATACGAATTGTGTCTCAATTTAACAATTATAAATTATTTCTTGCCAGGCGGTGGTGACAACCATGTCTTTCTTTAATGCCAGCACTCGGGAGGCAGAGACAGGCGGCTCGGCTATCTTTGAGTTCTTCGAGGTCAGTCTGGTCTAGTCACAGGACAACCAGAGCAACACAGCAAAATCCTGTCTTGAAAAACAAAAAATAACAAAACAAAAAAAAACCTCTCTCAAATTAAAACCTGTAAAAACAACATTGAGGCAGGCATACACATGCAGAGGGGGAGGGACCGCAAAGTCTCACAGTCCCCTTTTCAGTTAAGAGGTAAAACTTTAAATGATTTAATACAATGAGTAAAAGAAATTTCTGCAGATACCTGAAGTATATCAAAAATTTACCAATACTCTGCACAGATATCCCTACTATTTATTTGTTGGTGCATAGTTAAATTACATAAATATTTTTACATGTTTTGGAAGGAATCTGAATGAAATCTAAGGTAAGGATGTTTTACATGTTAGGTGTCTGGTGGTAACATTGCTAAGACGTTGTAATGGACTGCTGTGGGGTTACTTGGGCCTTGGAAGCTCTTAAGAAGTTTGGTTCAGTCTAGTAGCTAGTTGGTGATGAGGGAGAAACATTGTAACGAGTAAAACTTTTGGTTATGTCTGTTCATTTGGAAGGAAGTATTAACATGTATGTACATCTTGAGCTTGCAAGTAGAAGTACAATTTTAAGTGTGAAATCGGGATCTAAAAGTAGATCTGAAATGATTGAATCCCTTCTCTGCACTGCTCCAGGGAGGTGCTGACCATGTACCTCTAAGGGAGCAACTATGTGGAAGGGCCTTTGTTACCACCAGACACATGCAAGCTGTCCTAAGAAAAACATCCTTAGACTGCTGAAAGAGATATTTCCCCAGGCTTTTCATGGCTCCCTGTGAGCTACAGAGGCAGACACACGCCCATTCACTGGTTACTGACCACTCCAGAGGGCTGCGGAGTAGACTGTGAAGAGACACCAACAGCCTGGGAAACAAAAACCATAGAAAGACTTTTCACATAAACCCCAAGTGTGCCTGCTCTGACTATAAACTTTATAAATGGTGGTAAATGCGCTGGATAGACGACTCAGTAGTTAAGAGTGCTTACTTGGTGACCATTGACATGGCATTCTCTGCTTAGACTTCACAAGAAGAAATATACGTGGTGAAATATTAAGGGGTGTGTGTGCTTAATGCTCTTTAAGAGGACCTGAGGTTAGGTCTCAGCGCCCATTTTAAGACAGCTCACAACTGCCTGTAACCGCAGCTTCAAGGGAATCCAAGGCCTCTGAGCTCTGTGGGCACCGCAATTGTGTTCAGACCAGATACACTTAACTAAAAATAAATCTTTTTAAAAAATATTTTGTATAAAGTTCCTCCTGGAGCACCCTTTACTCCTCCCTACTATCCTTCCAGAAGTCTATACTTTAGTCTTGGTTCTTTATATGCATTAAAATTGAGGATCCTATAGAACCTTTTTGTGAGTTTTCTCTATCAATATTTACTTTCAGAAATTAAAATTTTTAATTACTTTCAGAAATCAAGTTACTTTCAGAAATGAGAAGTTTTAAATGTATTCGTTTAGAAACACATTCATTGTACTAACAAGTCTTATTACATTTCCAATTTAGAAGAGTAGCATTAGAACACTTTCGTAAGTCTTTACTATATGGCTTGACAAGAGAATTAAGCTCTTACTGTTTGCCAATACATTCATTTGCAATAACCATACAGCACAAGGTCTCTGGAAAACTCCACTGTACAAGAATAGAGAAGGGCAGTTGTAACTTAGGATATGAATACTAAGTTTTGACCTCAAAAACTTGCCAAAGGTTGGAGACTCCCAGGAGTCCTTGGTTCAAACCTGAAGAACCACTGCCAACAAAGGAGCAAAGACCAGGTAGTTCTGTGGTATGAGAACTTGTAAAACAAACCATAAATGACACAGACCTCAGTACACCTTTTACAAAAACTGGCTCAAAATGAATTCAGAACCAAACGAAAATTACAAAACAAAGTTTCTTAAAGATAATACGTGGACTAATCCAAATGATTTTGGATTTGGTGATTAGATTTCTTTCTTCTGGGTTTTTGAGACAGGGTTTCTCTGTTGATTTGGAGTCTGTCTTAGAACTTGCTCTGTAGACGAGGCTAGCCTCAGAGATCCACGTGCCTCTGCCTCCTGAGTGCTGGGATTAAAGGCGTGCACCACCACTACCCAGCCTTTAGGGATGGCTTTTTAGCTACAACACTAAAGGTGTAATCCAAGAGGAAGATAAACGGCACTCACCCTTTGATGGTCTGACCTTTAGTGCAGCTCCTAGGTGGTGACCCCAACCATACAATTATTTTCGTTGCTACTTCATAACTTAATTTTGCTACTGTTGTGAATCATAATGTAAATATCTGATATGCAGGATAGCTGACATGTGACCCCCTGTCAAAGGGTCACTCGACCCCAGGGGTTGAGAACCACTCACTGGTCTAGGCTATACTGCAACTAAATTTTTCTGCTTTCTGAAAGATTCAAAGAAAAAGGAAAAATAGAACTAGCCACAGAGTATTTACAAAAGATGTTTGACAAGTCAATTATCCAAAATACACAAAAAATAAAAACAAAAGTCCCCTCTTAAAATTCAGCAAGAAAACAAAGATTCTTACTTTTAGGAAGAGTCAAATACTGTAACAGAAGAAACCCCTAAAAGACCTACAGATACCAAGTACAGGACGAACTATGGTAAGGCATGATATGAACATATATGAACCCTAGCACCCACCTCCAAAGAGTGGTCAGTAAAAACATCATCAAATGCATGACAAGATGCAAACAGGACTTCTCATTCATTGCTGACAGGAGTAAAAAGGGACGAGGTGACTTTGGAAAACGGTTTAGCGGTTTCTCACAAAACATACTAAATAGAACATATACACAGAGAAATGTTGCTAAGAGCGTAAAATGTAATTGGCAAAACTTGGACAGAACCAAGATGTCCTTCAACAGAATGGACAAATAATCCATGGCACATACAAAGAATGTTATTCAGTGTTTGAAGGAAATGAGCAGTGTTCCACATGGAAAGACAGGGTCATCTGAAGTGTGTATATTGGCTGTAAAGTCCATGTGAAAAGGCTACTATTGTATGCAAGATCCCAATCACACATCTTTCTGAAATAAGCCAGGAAGACAGTGAAAGATCAGAGGCTTCAAGAGGTTTGGGAAACCACAAAGCATTTCAGGACAGCCAAATTAACCCTATATGACAATGTAATAGCATATACGCATATATTTGTCCAACCTACATAGTTACAAAAGCAAGAGTAAATCCTAATATGAACTGCTCGGTGGTGGTAGTGGTGGTGGTGTATTAAGACAGGTTCATCAATTATACAAATATACCACTTTAGTCAGTATTTTTGACAATACAGATGTGGAAATACTATTACATGAGAAGCCTCTGACCCTTTCTATGAAGTGAATAGCACTCTAAGAAACATTTGTCTTGCTGAAACCTTAGCATACTCCATAATTAGACTTGAGTTCAATGTCCAGTCCACCTCTTCCTGAATGTGACCTTGTAGAGAAACACAGCCTCTCACGTAAAGTTACTAAAGGAAAGAACTAGTTAATAAATGTAAAGCATCTCACACATAATAAACCCAAAAGAATATTCATCAAAAAAAAAAAACAAAAAAAAACCCACAATGGTGGCATGTGCCTATAATCCTAGCACCTGGGAAGCAGAGGTAAGAGTCCCAGGACTACATAGTGAATTTGAGGCTAGTCTGGTCTATATGGGACCCTGTTTCAAAAAATAATATTAACAAATAAAACTAGGCATAAGCCCAACAGATATACACCAGCTTAGCTACAAATACATGAGAAATCCTCCCAAAATCCAGCAAATCAAAACTCTGAATATAATTTTAATGCAAAACCTTAGTTCATCAATATAACTTTTTAATGAATTCATTAGTCAAAATTAACAGAATTCTTCATGAAAAGAATATACACAATGAACATAGAAAATTCGGAAAGGTCATATTCAAAATTCCAATTCTCTAGAAAAATATATAAACCACTTCAACTAGGAACACAATGAGACAAAACACAAAGTAATGGAAATGCCACTTTAATCACCAAAAGAACAAGAGCTAATACTAAACTTTCAAAGTCTAGGGCTACCTCTTCAGAGTAGGACTCCAACCTCTTTCCAAGAAACCTTTATGTTCTGCTTCTTACCGATTTGATTTTTTTTTTAAAAAATAACATTAAACACTCTGAAACTAAAGAAAATAAACATGCAACTTTCTATGAACTGTGGTAAACTTTCATTGTAATATTCTAAATAATGGTCAATGTAAACCCTTTTATTTAAACTAAAGCAAAATTTTGGGGCCTGGTGGCATAGGTCTATAATCACAATTCACAGAAAGCTGAGGCAGAAGGATCACAAGTTCAAGGGCTATAAAGAAAACTCAAGGCTACCCTGTCTCAAGAACAAAAATAAGAAAAGGATTGTGTATATAGTTCAGTGGTAGAGCCCTTGCCTGGCATGTGTAAGGCCCTAGATTCAATCCCTATTGTAAATTAAATCGATTTTGGTAACTAGAATTTTTAAAGAGAGTAGTTTAAAATATCAATGGATTCCATGCAAATGCTTTGCAGGCAATCATGGAAGTGCACGCTTGTCATCAATCCCATCTCACAGGAGGCAGAGGCAAGAATCTGACTTCAAGACCAACCTGGGCTACATAGATTCCCAGGCCAACCTAAGCATGCAAAACAATAGCCAAGTCACTATGAAGTGTTTCATTTCTCACTTGCACCTCTAAACTAAATGACACTTTAAAATTATCTACATAAAAGAGATACATAGTAAACCTAAAACACGATTCTCCAATTATATTATTAAACACTTCTTAAGTACAATCACTTTTAAAAAATGTTTTAGAATTCATTTGGTAATTACAAACAGAACATCAGCTCTCAAAAGTTTCTCTGGACAGTGGTAGCACACACCTTTAATCCCAGCACTGGTGAGTGAGGCAGAGACTGGCTGATCTCTTTGAGTTTGAGACGAGCCTGGTCTACAAAGCAAGTTCCTGGAAAGCCAGGGCTACACAGAGAAACCCTGTCTTGAAAAACCAAAATCCAAAAACCAAAACAAAACAAAATGGTGGCCTTGGGTTCCACAGCATCAGATCCAAATCATTTGGTAGAAAACAAGCCGTGTCTGAACACACACATTCTTGTCATTACTCCATGCACAATACACTACAACTGTTGACACAGCATTTACACCGCAGCAGGTTTAGGGAATGTACAGGAGGGTGTGTAAGTTGTGTGCAAACACTGCACCTCACACAAAGGACTTGAACAGCTGTAGACTTGGGCAGGGAGACAGTTGTGTCTGAAAATTTAAGGTTGTGTCTTCTATCTTTATTACAATGGCCATTAGAAGTCTGAAATCAAATTGAAATCATGCTTATTTGTCAAGTTTAAAGACCCTTCGCTGTAGGAACATTAGTAAACACTTTTATGACGAATACCTAGAAACAAAAAAAATTAATAAACATATAATGTAGTATGAATTGACTCATAACTTACAGACAATAATCACTTCCTAATATGGAAAAATATTGACAAGGAAGTACACAAAAGCCACCTCTACATGCTCAAGGATTTATAGGGACAGCAAATTAGAAGGCATATTTTGGTTAAATGCTACCATTTAAAAAAATACAATTGTTTCCACTCAGTTCAAATAAGTGGATGTTGGTAGATAAGAACATTAAAAAGCCTAAGAGAACTAAGCTTTCAAAATTAAGAAAAATTCTTAAAGGGGCAAAAATTAATTGAACTGATGCATTTCTTTATTATATAGCCTAAAATTGACACTGACACCGAAATGTGAAGTGGGAAGGGAGAGTTGTAAACCAGTCATTAGTGAGATTTTACTAAAATATTAGTAAAAGTTTTACAATAAAAGGGAAAACAGTATCACTGTTTTAAAACCTAAGAAGACAGAGGCATCTCATTACTAATACACTAATATTAAAATATTAGCAATATGTTCAAGCTTTAAAATACGGAGTTTGGAAACACAGCTGTAGTAGAGGAAAAGTACAGATATAAGGTTAACCCTAAAGACCAACTAGTTTGAATCTACAGTAGTAACTATTACAAAAGGTCACTAACTTATTAAACCACAACCTTTGCTCCTACCCTCAAACAACCTATCTTCTAGCCATTCTAGCAACATTTTAGAATCATGGCTGCCACTGAAGATGCAGGCTTTACAAAGGCTCTTATCTGGGGTCATAATCACTCTGAGTGAAAGGGAAATATTTCCATATTCCCAAGCATCTTGTGCCCCTCCACACCAAAAAAACAAAAACAACTGAAAAACCACAAACAGTACTGAAACAAACAACAGGATTTTGTATCACAGAAACCAGCATTATAGCATAGGCCTGGATGGCTGAGGCAGAAGGATGCTCTCAAGTTGCAAGCCCAGCTTGGGCTACACAGCCAATTTTGAGACAAGCCTGGAACTGGAAGGAGGGGTGTCAACAGAAACGTCTACTCCAATTAGTCTACATTTTCAAAAGCATTCACGATGTAGTCACACTGTCCTGAAGAATGTTTACAGAAGTGTCACCATTCAAGTCCACTCTCGAAAGAGGGAAGACAGCTAACAGCAGCCTGTGTGCGGACCACGGCCAACAAAGTCAAGAGCTTCATAAAACTTTTCCACAGCGTGGGACCAAATCACAATGAGTAATGGGTTTGTCTGTGGAAGTCACTTGTTCAAACAGCACTTAGGGAGCAATGGATCTGAGAAGAATTCACACGCTGGGTTTTGTTTCTGGGGGGGGAGTTGTTTGTTTGTTTTAAAGTGCAAACCTCACAACCAAAGTCCAAATGCGAAGCAAGATTTCTTACAGCGAAATCCCTTTCAGGGCAAACTCACTCTTGCTTCACAGGGCAAAGCAACTTTCATGTATGATGAAAGTTCAGCTAACGTGTCCGGGAGTCATTTAAAAAGAGAATTTACTATAGTTCACTACGTCTCTATTTTTTCCCCCTGAAACGTTCCACTGACTCAAGGATGGAGTGATCCACTGAGCTTTGTACCCTGAGGCAAAGGAGCAACAAGAAAAAGGAGGTGGTTTTACAGGTGGCTCCCGGGCTAGAAAACAATTGGGAGGAGTCTGTTCTAGAAACCGCGCCTAAGTTAGTGCTGCAGTAGTAAAAGGTTTGCGGCAGAAGCGAGCGCAGTTACCGAAAATACAACCACACAAACGAAACCGATTCCAGACCTGAGTGCTTGTACCTACATTTATTAATCCACTTCGAATCCCAGCATTTCACACTCGAGCTTCCAAATTCAAACCGCCAACGTTAACAGTTCCCGGAACGACACCAAAACCAGTAAAGAAAGCCCCTTTCCATGTCCCCGTGTGAATTGACAAAGGGAGAGGTCGGGCATTCACAACTCGCCCAACTTTACACTCAAGACAGTATAGTGACGGCAAATAAAGACAGTAACTCCCCACAAACGCTGTTCCCACACCACACCGAAGCCCTTTGTTTCTACTCCCCGCAAACGTTACTGCAACAGAAGCCGAGAAGCTCGGCGTAATACTGAAGGAGGGAACAAAAAGTCAAAGGAACTTAACGGAAGCTAGAGGCAGAGATAACCCGAAAGGTCGATAGAAAAGTAGGAAAGGCAACCCAAAAGGAATGGGAGGAAAATCTAGGGTGTTGGGAACCACTTCAAGGGCTGTCAAGTGACAAGAATCTGGGCCCACCAAGCCGAGTTAGGACGGAAACCCGAAAAAGAGCTAACGGGGGGAACAATGGGGCGGTGAGTCCCGGAGCTAGCGGGGCGACACCGAGCCGAGGGCGGCCAGGAGGTCCGGGACGGGTGGGGAGGAAGGGCAAAGGGCTGCCCGGAGCTGGGAAAGGAGTTCGGGCGAGCACCCGGGTGGGTGGCAAGTTGGTGGAGCGCGGTGGGGCACGGTGGCGCCTGGAGCCAGGAGGAGAGGGTCTCGGGGGATCTCCGGGTGGGGAATGGCTTGTCATGTGGCTTTCTCTTTAGAGAGGAGAGCGGAGGCCGCGGAAGGCAGGTGTGATGGAAGCGGCCAGGAACCCAGCTCGACGAGGCATCGGAGCCACGACGCAGCTGAGACGCAGGGAGGGAAAAGGCAGCTCGAGAGGGAGAGGAAAAAGATGGAGAGAGGGCGGGAGGGGAGGCGGGGGGGCTTCACTCACAGTCCAGGTGCTTCTTCTTGGGGCCCATGATCTCGTGGGTCGTGGCCTTGCATACCGTCTTGGAGACCGCGGAGCCGGTGACACTGTGCTGGGCCGCGGTGATTCGGTCCGTCAGGCTCTGGCCAGACATC